>VZTX01003600.1:1414291-1543289 GCA_013400915.1 Pardalotus punctatus | reverse complement strand
TCAGGGCCGGGCTCAGGGCTGGGCTCAGGGCTCGGCGCGGCCGGGCCCGCCGGCGCGGTGCTGTCCGCGGTGCTGAACCTCCTCCCTCCTGGTCGCCCCCCGCGCCCCATCTTGCGAGCCCCACGCTCGGTCCCGCCGCTGCCTCATGGCTCTCACGAGCGACCGGCAACAAGTCCGGCCGCTTGCCCACGCCAGCCGGAACGTCCGCCCGTGGATTTGAAGCACGGGAATTGCCCTAAAATACAAAGGGCTTTGGAGACCTCGGGCAAGAAAACCCCACGAGGGCCGCTACCCCATCCCTAGCTCCGGACTCTCCGCAGCGCGGGCTCTGGCTCTCGCTGCTGCCTCTCCCAGAACAAGCCCCAGCGTCCATTCCTGGCAGGGGCAGGGTTGTGCAGCAGGCTTGCCCGGGGTAATCGCACTGCAACGCCAGGCACGGTTTAGGGAGCGGCGGATTTCCCTCCCTTCCCTCCAGCAAGGTGCAACCTTCTCTTCTTTTGTTCTCAATGGCAGGAGGGTGGCGGCGGCGGGAAGGGTGGGGAACACTTGCACCTACAAATTCATGGGGCATAACAAAGGACCATACGCCGCGCGGATTAATTTGCATTAGCATCCATGAGGGCAGCAGCATTTTACGTCTGCAGGGATTAGCCGCGCCGAGCCCGGGCTTACCGTCCCTATCGCAGAGCTGAATCGCCTCCAGGCTCAGGTTCTTGATCACCTCCTCGCAGGGGCTCGTGGGGCTGCTCATGGTGTGCGCCAGGCGTGGAGCCTCCATCGCGCCCCTCGCCGCTGCCTGCTGTGGCTTGGCCGGGGTTGGGGCTGGGGCTGGCCGGCTCCGGTGCAGAGCCGCGCGGCAGCGCTTCCCGGCGCCGCCCGGCTCGGCTGGGAGCGCTCGACGGAGGAGGCGGGCGGGGAGCGGATTTGTCACCGCAGCGAGCCGGGGAGGGGGCAGCAGCGAGGCGGGTGCCCGGCGCGCCCCAGGATCCGCGTTTAAAGGGGCCGCGGCCGCCGCCTCGGAACCGTCCCTTCCCCCTCCGCTCCTTATGTAACGGCGGCCGCGCCTCCGCGGGAAGCTCCCGGGGAGTCCAAGCGCTCCGGGTCAGGCCCTGCGAACGGCCGGTCCGGGTTCCAGCTGGCCTGCCTCGAGCAATCTGCCCGCGACCGCGGCGTGGTTCGTTTCGAGGTTACTCCATAACCCGAGAGTCGCCCAAGGCAAAACCACCCCCAAGCCACTGTTAGCGACTTCCCCTGCCCTGAGCGCACAGCCCACCATGACCGCTGTGTGCGATCACACCCAACTGCAAGGGCTGCGCCGTCCACTCTGATCTTTCGATTATGCAAGAATTTGCAGAAAGAAATACTAGTTGGTTTTAGATTGATAAACCTAGAAACTAGCAGAAGGTTTTTGATTGCAGGAGAGGATATGGGAATGAGTCATTTCTGGGTATCTGCCCTGCACACTTCCTACCTGCCCTTTTTGTGGGAAGGAGAAATAATCCACATGGTAGTGGTGCCATGCCTATCAAGCTCTTTTGAAAAGTACTTATTTATCAGTTTCCAGCTTCAGAAACAAGACCAGGGCCAGAAAAGAAGAAAATGTAAAGAGTAATAGGATAATAAATTAAACTTGTGTAGCACTGCACCATCATGGGGTGTGACAGCTCAGCTCCCTCCCACCACAGGATGCACAAAGGAGCAGCCTCTGGGCCTCAGGGGCTGCAGGAGTGCAGTGCTTTTTCCTGGTCACAGACTGACTCTGGGATCAAGCTCGGCATGCTGGGATGGGACCACAAGTCTCCAGAAGAAGTGGTTTAAGCCCATTTCCTACCACACATTACAACAAGCATTCCTGGCACCAGTTTGTTGTTCCACCAAACCAAAACTGACACCATTTAGCCGTTGATCTTGAGACACCAGCACTGGTTGCTTGGAGAAACAGCAGTTCATTGCACACAGGCTCCCACCAAGACTGAGGCCATGACGTTTCTTGGTCAACATTACATGACAGGAAGTCCAGAGAGTCCCTAAAGCTCCCATTTGTCTTTCTGCAGTCCCAAGACCACCTAGTGTCCTCTCAGTCCTCACTGATCTGGCATAGTAGCAAGCCCCATGCACAGCTAGATACCTGTCATTCCACTACCACTGGACTTTGGGATGCTCTGTTCTTTATGATGGTTCCTGGGACACTAATCTCAGGAAATGAGCTCTGGTGTTACTTTTCACAAAGCCACTGCCAAGTGCTGCAGCCTGGAAGCAAGGAGTAGGTTTAAGGATCCTGGACTGCTCTGACACTTTCAAAAATCTGTAGTACATCCTGAGGGGGTACAGTGCAATGCTGAGCACCCCTCCAGCACTGTGTGCTCTACACACACACACTCTTGTTTGTCTATTTTTTCCTGCTCTTTGTTTCTCTGGTGTTTTTCATCAGGATGGAAAATGTGTGCAGAGGGGTCAGGCAGAGGAGAAATGGAATGAGTGGGAAGGGAACCTAAAGGACGAGAAAATTAAAAGGAAGTAATAACAAGAAGGGAGAGTGTGAGTCAATGGGGAGGTGGGAAGGGAGAGGAATATATGAATGAATGCACAGACAGAATGAGGACAAATATAGAATCAGAGAAGGAAGAAATGAAAGTGGGTGAGACTGTATTCATCAGGTTTTAATTTTGTCTCTGACAAGCACTAATTCCCTGCACTGAAGCAAAACCTTTCTCCTTGATATTGCAACTGTTCTTAGCACACAGTCATCTCCTACGTAAGGCTGGAAAATTTCTTTCTCTGAAGACGGTGTGTTTAGTCTCTCGGCCTTATGTTCCACATTCATTCCCTTCCACAATGTGGCAGACGCTTCAGCAGCTCACACAATCTTGTTACTTCTTTGCTACAACATTATATAAAGTCCATTTGAAACAGACGCTGTTCTTGATCACTGAGAGAATTCCCATTTTATTCTTCCTGCTTCTATTTTATACACCTTTCTCTCCTCTACTTCTTATTCTATGCAACTGAAATCAGGTTTTTAAGAACAGATGGATTTTGCATAGCTCTTTGAAAGCAGAGAGCTTTGGGGGTGCTCCTGTTCCTCAAAGGCCTCTCATTTCTCAGCTACCTTGTAGCAATAACCCCTGGCTGAGCTATCTCTATTTCTTTCCCCACAACATTAACTTTTTTTTTTTTTTTAAAGAAAAGACAGATTAACTCTCCAAATACTGGCAGACTTCAGTGTAAGCGCAGAGCAGAGAAACCATTCCCATAGCTCCACTTTTCTAAACCTGGACCTGCCTGAGATAGTATTTTGCAGAGTCACACTTCAGACTCCATGCTTCCTTCAGCCTATCACTACTCCCATCACCTGGGCTAGGGATCAACATTTTTTGAAGCTCAAATTACTCCCAGTGATTCCATGCAATCACTTGACAATGAATTTAGTCCTAGGTATTTCAGTCTCAGAGCACACAATGCTCTCATGGCGTTTTTCCTACCTGAGAGAACTATGCTCTGTTTGTCTTAACAAGGAATAGCACTGTCTGAGGCACAAGTTATGTTTGTGCTAAAGGATGACAGAGTCTCAGCATATAATCAGAAAGTTTATTCTGTGACAGATTATCCCTGACAGTGTTTAGCAAGAAATGTCACATATCACAAATATGGGTCAACATTATGTAATGGAAAGTCTGCCAATGGCAGCACAACGTTAGAGACAGCAGAGGGTCATGTGTTTAGAACTGCAAAAGCTTGCGAAGAATTTGCCACAACAGCAACCTTTCAGACTTTCAACATTTAGATAAATAGAATCTTACCAGCTTCTGTAGTTCAACAACAATGTGTCTGTTATTACAGTAACCTCGCACATGGAGAAAGAAGCAGCATTTTCTAGCATGATGCACGTACCAGGGAACGTGAGCTGTGACACACAGCAACTTTTTGGCAAGGTTCAACAGTCTCAGCTCTCCTGCCTCAGCCTGGCATTCACAGTCCCCCAGGTAGGTCAGCAAGATCTTGCTGCAGGGCTGCCACTCCACAGCAGAAAGGCAGAGGCTGCCAGCCAGCTGGAGAGGTGTGGGGCTTCTTTCCTAAAAGGCACAACCTCATTCAAGCCAGAAAGTGAGAGGAAAAGGGGCTGTGGATTCCTTCTCCTCCCCTGCCCCAGACAAACCTCCCCCCCCCCACGATTCCAGAGTTCTGTCCCATCTGTGTTTCATGCCATTTTGAGAAAACTGCTGTGCATTAGGAGCAGAGCACAGCACAGAGCTGGGCAAGCTCACTCTGCCTTTTTGAAAACTCTTTTGTATTTCATTGTAGCAGGTTTTATCTGCAAGTTATAAAAGAAACCCTCTTTCTCAGACCTCAGCAAGACTCAAAAGTTCCAGCTCTGCCTTCCCACTTGGGAATAAAAACCGACCTGTGTTATTGCTCAGTGGGCTGTCCAAGCAGAAGGAAAAAAGGCTACAGAGGTGGTTTTCAGGAAAGAAAAGCAAGGGAGGAATTAAAGACAGCATTTTGGGGTTTTTTATTCCTCCTATTAATATGTCACTTTTGAGGAGAAAAGCAAAATATTAAAGGACAGATAAACAGAAGGGTCAAAATCAGTACTGAGGGTCAGTCCTAAAAGGTGCACTGAATAAACTTAGTAACTAGTCTCTGCAGATTCATGGAAATAAATTCTTTGCAATTTTGCATTATTCTCTGTCTTTAATGGACATGTCAAGTGTTTCAAGCATGTAAAGGCACATACTTGAAAAAGATTGTGTGCAAAATACTCCTGAAATAAGTAACATCTACAGACTGGTGACAGAAGGACAAAAAAAACCCCAAAACTTAAGACCCTAAGCAAAACCCATGACTTTGTAGAGTTAATGTGCATTGTGACACAGCTTCCTTTGCTAACTGAGGCAGACGCTGATGCATGCCAATTTGGAGCACTAGGCACAGTATCTAATCAGGAACCTCCTTGTTTTTTCTCAGATAGCAAAGCAAGAGCCTCCTCAATTGCTCAGACAAGGAGGATAATGGCAGAGGTCCCCCCTTTATACTCCAGGAAAATCCAAGGTAGAGCAGCAGTGTTTATTCCTAGCTCTAGAGTGAGTCTCTCTCCCTCTTTCTGCAAAGGTAACACTCATGGCCAGGCACCCTGACACCAAGTCCAGTAGTGAGGCTACAGCTCTCCTGGAAATGTC
Organism: Pardalotus punctatus; assembly: GCA_013400915.1. NCBI lineage: Eukaryota > Metazoa > Chordata > Aves > Passeriformes > Pardalotidae > Pardalotus > Pardalotus punctatus. Next base: position 1,538,112 of record VZTX01003600.1, on the reverse strand, counting down.
TCTGCCTGCTGTTTTCTGCTTTGGTGTTGTTTGAGATGCTGGGAAGCCCCACAGTTTCTGGGAACTCTCCAGTGAGGTGCATGCAGTAGCTCATATATCTCAAAATGTCACTCCTTCCATGTTCAGAAAGCTTCATTTCAGCTATTGCATTCAGTTCATGCATTCAGGCTTCTCTTGCAAGGCCATAAAGCATACTTTAAAACATCAAAGATGCAATTCTGAGGCAATCTTGTGACTTCTGGTGCCAGAGAATGTACTCATGAATCTGGAAAAATGGCTTCAATGTAGGGAAGAGCCAGTCTGCTTCTCAGATAAAAGGACAATCAGTCTGTGGAAAAGGCAACCAAGGGCATATGAGAGATTCACAAGGAGCACAAACAGGGTAGCCAAAGCCTGACTCTGCCAAGTCTCCCAGTACAGGAATTACAGGGTGTCAATTGCAGTTAATAGCAACAGCTTCAGTGCAAATAAAAGGAGGCGTTACTTCCTGCAATGGATGGTACAGTTGTAAGACTAAAGGACAGTGCCAGTGATAGAAATTTTTGTTCATTCAAGGGAAGGCCAGAAAAGTTCGTGCAAAAGGAATCCTTTAGAGTAACTAAAACCACAAGTGACTCAGAGTCCGTAAGCTGAAAACTAGCAGAGTCCAGGGAAGAGCTACTGAAGACTGTTAGATGTGCTTGTCATGCCCTTCATCGTCTGTAAACATCCATTTTCAGGCACTGCTGCAGAGGCAGTACTGTCCTGGGTAAGCCCGTGGTCTGAGCCAGGACAACCACGGAAATGCCCCGGTATCCAAACCTTCACTCCTTACCACCCCCCACCACCACAGCACCCTGGTGCAGAAGGAACACTTCAGAGTATGGAGCCCTCTGATGGTACTACTTGGGTGTGCAAATCTCAACCTAATCTAAGCATCATTATCAATTAAAAGGCAATGTTCCTCTCAGGTAAAGAAAGATATCAAGCAAATGATCATTTAGTTAATGTTATTGATGGTGCTGATTTTTGAACTTCAGTTTTCTGATTAGCTTTATACAGTCTGAAAAAGCATCTAAGAAAGACAAATTCTTTCATATGCAAAAAAAGTATTTGTAGTTTCATAAAATTTGTTTCCTAATGGGCACAAAGTACTATTAATGCTTAGCATTATCACTTACTAATTTAATTTTAAGTTGAGCCTCCCTTTATGACATCCAGAGTAACCTTAGAGAACAATCTGAACCTCTCTCCTCTGTGCTGTTAATCAGTCTTCCTACTTTTCACATTTAATTAGTGCCTCATCCTCCATATATTGGACCATATCTTGACCTTTAAAAGGTACTGCTGTCTGCTTACCCTTGACAATGCTGACTGCTGTTCAGATTTACTTTCTGTCTGCAGTTCAGTGGCCAGCCTTTGATACCTTTAAGTGAATTTTAGCCCCAGCTGACTTGTTGCAGTAATTTCCTTAAGATATAATGTGGCACACCATCAAGTGCCTTTTAAAAGTCTCGATGCTGTTCTGTCCTCTGCTAATCTTCTGGCTTCATCAGAAAAGATGTGGAGGGATAAACATTCTAATTGGCCTGGCTTGGTTTACTGCAGTACACCTGTGCCTTATCAGGGTCTCATTACAGTATTCACCTCCATATAAATACATTTCCCCCTTCAGCTCCACTATTTATAGTATTTGTTTCAATTTGGAGCCATGCCCATAAGACAATAGTTTCCCTAGTTACTTCTAATTAATTTTTTAAAGACTTCTGGCATGCTGACACTTTATTAGTCTCCTGATACTTCCTCAATTCTCTGTGGGCTTTTTTAGCAACTAGCTGTGCCATCAGTTTAAATATCTGAAGGGACACCTCAGATGCATTTGTTCAAGTGATGATATTTCATTATGTATTTCTTAGTTACTTTTTCCCAGCAGTTCATAATTACATCAATGATTTCTTAACCAAGCCATTATTTAAAGTTTAATCTCCTTCCCAATAAACTTCATGGCAAAAGTCCAATTTGTTTTAGGGGGAATAAGAACTGGTCTCAAAATTTATCTCCTTATTACAAATTAATTACAATTAATATTTTCTTGGTCAAGTAATTTTTTGTTATCGTGCCTTCAGGACTTATAACACAGTCTTTTCATATTATTTTTAGCCTCTTGGCAGCTGTTTCAGTGTATCCTCATGCTGTCCCTTTTTCTCTCCTGTGTACTAAACTTGTAATACAAAACCCTGTTTTGGTGACCCTCCAGTTTTCTGTTTCTAGTGCAGTTCATATTTTAGTTTTACTTGTTTAAGTAGCCCACAGTGACCCATTCTCTCCTCAGTGTTTCCCATTTTCATTGGAACAAGACACATTTCTGGATTTCCATTACAGTGTCTTCTCATGTTCTCCTTACTGCCCCTTCCCCTGCCACAAAGCCATTTCTGAAACTCTCTCATCTGATCCCATGAATGAGATTTTCCTACACCCTTTCACTGGATAACCAAAACTCTTCAGATAGCCGAGAAGAAAGCACAGCTCATTAATAAATTAATGGAGAAAGTTTAAGCGATTAGCTCCCCAATGTCATCTACTGATCTCATTTTCTTATAACTATAGAGCTATAAGCACTTTGCAGAAGCACAGAAGATGGGATCTAGGTTGATGTCACTGCTTTTGTACCATCACAATCTGCTATGACTGAGGTGATGTGACAACACAGAAAAGACACCATTGTCTTATCCCCTGCTGCTACTGTGAAGACAGTCAATTAACTGCTGAGGAAACACCAGGAAGATTGTGTTAAATCAGTGAGAGTAGGGACACCAAGACATTCCCACTCCTTGGCTCAGAGACTGATGAGTAATGAGACTAATCTTAAATTTCTCTCATTTGACTCACAGTCACTTACTATAAGCTCTTATACTGTCTTTCAGATCTATGATTATTTATATATATGTTTTGTGTTGACCCAGGCTGGATGCCAGGTGCCCACCAAAGCTGCTCTTTCCCCTCCTCAGCTGGACAGGGGAGAGAAAATGTACCAATAAGTTCATGGGTTGATACAAGGGCAGGGAGAGGTCACTCAGCAATGAATGTCATGGGCAAAATGGAACTGCCTTAGAGAAATTAACTGAATTTTTACCAACCAAAATCAGTCAGATAATGAGAAGTAAAACAAACATTGAAAAAACCTTCCCCCACCCCACCCTCCTTTTTGGGCTCTACATCCTCCCCAACCAGTGGCGCAGGGAGACTGGGAATGGGTGTTACGGGCAGTTCATCACACATTGTTTCTGCTTCTGCTCAGGGAGAAGAGTCCTTCCCCTGCTTCAGCACAGGGGCCCTGTCACAGGAGACAGTTCTCCACAGACTTCTCCAGTACGAGTCCTTCCCACGGGCTACAGTTCTCCACGAATTGCTCCAGTGTGGGTCCCTTCCTATGGGGTGTAGTCCTTCAGGAACAGCCTGCTCCANCATTCTTTAGGGCATCCCCCTGCTCTGGCATGGGGCTCCTTCACGGGCTGCAGGCGGGTCTCTGCTCCCCTGTAGATCTTCATGGGCTTCCACGGGACAACCGGCCTCACCATGGTCTGCACCACAGGCTGCAGGGAATCTGCTCGGGCGCCTGGAGCACCTCCTACCCCTCCTTCTCCACTGATCTTGGTGTCTGCAGAGTGTTTCTCTCACATATTCTCAGTCCTCCCCTCCCTGGCTGCAATTACTTCTGCACAATAACTTTTCTTTTCTTCTTAAATATGTTATCACAGAGGCATTACTGCCATTTCTGATTGGCTTGGCCTTGGCCAGTGGTGGGTCTGTCTTGGAGTCTGCTGACTTTGGCTGTGTTGGACATGGGGGAAGCTTCCAGAAGCTGCTCCTTAAGACACCCCTTTTTCCATCCCTGTCCCCTCCCTGCTACCAGAACCTTGCCACACAGACCCAATGCAATACGTGATCCACAATTAAAATTTCGCAGGAAACAATTTCGCATTAGAAACAGCAATGAAGAGCTGTATTTTCCATGGGTCTGCTCTGGTATGCATGCATGTCCACTTAGCACCCATATAAGGGCAGATTAAAGATTATGTATACAAACAGACAATAAAACGTGCATTCATCTATAGCACTGTTTCTTTAACAATATCCAGAAGCATTTTAATTAAACTGTGTTCTGTTCTGAATTATGTCCTACCACTGTTACTTGTGTTCTGAATATATGTCAGTCGTGCAGTATGTTATTTATTGATAGTGTATCAATCCTTACAGATTTCCAGTTGCTGTACATACACAGTGCCCTGGAGTGTTTAAAGTCAGTGGAGGAGTTGTGGCATTCTGAGAGCCTTGAAAATCCTAGAACTGACTCAAAATCTGTTAGTGACTGATTCACTGCTCCTGCTTCTTAAACCAGGCTGCACAGGAGGGTAACTGCAAAGGCCATCTTTAGCCTAAGGAGTTGATTTGCCTTAGGATCTTTGCACAGTCAGTGGAGAGTGGAAAAATCCTCATCTGTGTCTCAAAGGGAGTTCATTGTAGGTGCTCGGAGTTGCCCCAGAGGAAATGCTTCCTCTTGATTCTAGAGGAAGCTGGGGAAGAAAAGCATTCTGAGGCTAAATTTAGTCTTTGTGAATGCCCCCTGAATTATTCCTATGCGTTTGCAACAGCCATCTTTGATAAGCTGCGATGTATTCTGGAGTAAGAAATGGAACAGCAAGCAAGCATGGCAAAACTCTCTCTCCTGGGCTAATACCAGCTCCTCAGCTCCTTGTGCAAAGTTCAGGGGGCTTAATGTACACAAGCTGATAGGGACAGGGCTGGCTGCAAAGAAGAACAAGTGTTCATTTATCCAGGCACAGCTGTTGCCTCATGACAGAGGTCTGACAGTGGCTCCTGTGTGATGGAACATGGGTCTGTGTTCAGACTTGTCCTATCACTGCTTATCTAGGGCCCGCTGGACTCACATCAAATGCCCATCATTTGCAAATTCTTTTTCTCTGATTTCCTCTCTTCCACCTTAACTTCTAACCTCCTATCTTACATGAGCTTTTAAAACCAAATTTACTAGGGTTATTTATCTAATTTATCTTTTTAATACCAGTATTTTTCTTCTTGATTCTCTTTGTTCTTTTATCCATTTTCAGTCTAACCTCACCTACTCCCATCTTTCTGAGAGCCAGGTTCTGATTAATGTATCTCCACATGAATTTAATTTAGCCATTGACTATTTTTTGGGGTTGATCACATGACATCCACCTGGCTGTTTCTGGGATGAGGAGGGAAAATGAAGCAGAGAGTAGCAAAAAATTTTAAAATTGCCTTCTGCGTTGAAGCAGTTGATTTCAATCAGTGAAATAAAGTTTTATTGGGGTTCTGTGGCAAGGTTTTGGTAGCTACAAGGATTACTTTGTCAAAAGCTGCTGGAAGTTTCCCCACATCTGATGGAGCCAATGCCAGCCAGCTCTGAGGTGGAACCCCTCTGGCCAAGGCCAAGCCCATCCACATTGGCTGTAGCACCCCTGGGATAACTGGGATAAGAAGAGGGGAAATAACCCCTGTGCAAGAGCAATCAGAAGAGAGGAGTGAGAGTGTGTGAGAGAAACAGCCCTGCAGACACCAAGGCCAGTGGAAAAGGAGGGGGAGGAAGTGCTCCAAGCACTGGAGCTGAGATTCTCCTGCAGCCTGTGGGAAGGACTCACCCTGGACAAGTTCAAGGGGGACTGTCTTCCGCGGGAGGGACCCCATGCTGGAGCAGGGGAAGAGTGTGAGCAGTCCTCCCCTGAGAAGGAAGGAGCAGCAGAGAAAACGTGTGATGAACTGACCAGAATAACAAATTCCCCATCACCCCGTGCCACCGGCTGGGGCAGAGATAGAGAAAATCGGGTGTGAAGTAAAGCCAGGGAAGAAGGGAGAGGTAGGGGGGAAGGTGTTTTAAGATTTAGTTTTTATTCCTCATTATCCTACTCTGATTTGATTGGTAATACATTGAGCTGATTTCCCTGAGCTGAGTGCATTTTGCCCATGACAGTAATTGCTGAGTGATCTCTCCCTGCCCTGATTTGCACCCACAAGCCTTTCATTACATTTTCTCTCCCCCACCCAGCTGAGAAGAGCAGCGACAGAGCAGTTTTGGTGGGCAGCTGGTACCCAGCCTGGGTCAACCACCACATAAATTTTCTGGTCTCTTGTCTTTAGCAAGCTACTTACAGTTGCTGCCAGTTGACAAGAAAGTTGTCTGTGTGGATTTTATCTGCCTGTCATGCAGTGGAAGTATGAATTTACACACAGAATAACAGTAAAGTTTTCCAATACCAGATCAAGCAAAGCAACAGAAGTTTTGTACTTTAAATACCAATCTAGATTAGCCCTACTCTTTTGTGTGGGTAATAGCTACACTACTACATTTTAATTCCTTGTGTTTTTGGAACAGTCATTACATTTTAAAACACATTTTAATTCTGTAGCTCCTTCAAATTAATGTAGAGATTGCACCATCTTAATTATACATACACCTACAGTGATACACCTACAGTTCACAAAAATGAAGGACAACTTCCCCCCGTAATTTCTGTGTGCCACTAAACTGCTCCTGCCAGGAACGAATTAGTCCTGGTATTAAGGCAGTACTGAACCCTGTATGTGTTTTTGGAGCAGAGCCAAATGTTCATGTATATTAAAAACTCTAGAATTCTATTACTACACATGTGTTTACATTCATAAAATTTATCAAGCAAAGCTATTCAGAAAAGGAAGATATGACATAGAGTCAGCTTAAGGAGAGAAGGAAAACTGAAATATTTTATCACCGACCAAGGACTATTCTTATTTGTCTAATAGTGCAATAGAAATGAGTGCCAAATCCTCCATTTCTCCACAGAGAGTTTCAGGCCTGAGCAAAAATGCTCCATTACCACTTTTTTGTTGTTCTTTCTTGAAGTTGTGTGATAGATCACGATAAATTAGGTGAAACAAATGAGGTATAAATCAAGCTAAGTTCAAGGGTTAATGAGATTAGCAGCTATCAGATCCCTAGGCTATCTATAGACTGACCACTAAGTCTTATGCCCTCAGGAGTTAATTACACAGCTATCGCAACATTGAAAATGCACGACTGGCCCCTGCCTGAATTGCAAACAAACCTTCCCACTCCAGCACAGGAGAAGTGATGTCTGACAAAAATGTGACAGCAAATAATTCAGGGATAAAACATAAGAAAATACTCCAGAATGTCTTCAGGGCTTCTTCCCATGCTTAGAAGGCATAAGGGATGCTCAGTGCCAAATAAGACAAAAATTGGGAATCCCAGCTGTCAAAGCAGAGGTTGGCTCCCCCACTCCTCTCACCAGGGAGTTCAAAACTGCCTTAATAATTAACACCTGTAAAAAATGATTAAAAAGTGTGCAGTGATCATGATGGCTAAGGTGGGGAGAACCAAGCTCTCAGGATTTTGGCTGTGGTTTGGTGCAGTTCTGCAGTTGAAATGGTGCCATGCAGCCCTTTGGGGAACAGTTGCTGTCAGCAAGCATTATGAACTTGCAGTCAGTTTGGACAAAGATGCTCATTCCCAAAGTGCAGCTCTTTGGCTGCAGAAGGCAAATGCCAGGAGTTAACAAGAGTGTCAATAAAGAAATAGGAGCAAGCAGTGGGGTTAGACTACAGTCACTTTGGGGATTTGAGCACTCATTAAAATGACTGCCTGACAGAACTGTCTAAATGGAAATATTATGCAAACTATGAATTCATCCTGGAGTAAAACCCCCTTCCTGTATCCTGCTGGCAAAACCACTTTATCAACAAATACATCCAGACTGAAATAGATCATCCAACCAGCTTTAGAGAGAGGACATAGTCTTGTCCCTCTGTTCTCATTTTGGACTTCTCCACCCTCTCGAGGGATGGTGGTCTGAACTCCTTATACTGTCAACTCCCACTGACCTCAACAGAAAACAGCTCATCTCAAAACACAGCTGAGCAGAGCATCCAGCTGCCTTTGCTTGAGCCAGCTGTTCCCAAACCGAGGTTGCAATCCCACATGCAGCTGCAAGGCAGGCAATGAGAGCAGGGTCAGTTCTCCATCCTATTACGTGGTGATTCCACAGACTGGGAGCAAAAGCTTTGCTGCAACAATGAGCATGGGTATCTTCTTTCGCTGCTTTAAAGTTGTTTTCCCCTCTTCCTCGCCCTCAACTAGTGATGGAGTCTTATTACTGCTTGATCCAGCTGAACCCCAAGGCTAAGTTTTCAGCACTGGGCACACTCCTACCGAGAGAGTTTTGTATGAATTATAAAGTCAGGGCATTCAAATACTACATCAATTCACTTCCCACAGGCTGTCTTCATGCATGCTTATTCATCTTGAAATGATGGTACTCTAAGAAGTCACTTAAGCTCTTAAGCTTTCCTGATCTCATGTCACAACTTCAAGAACAACCAAAAGGAAGAATGCTTGGAAAAGCATAAAAACAAAACCCCTAGTCAGAAAAATTTCTGTTGCTGCAACTGCTGCTAAATAAAGAGATCACTCCCTTCACAGATAAAGCACAACAGTATGTTCTGCTATATAGCTCATAACAAACTTTGATTCAATCATTTCTGTCACCAAAAGATTATTGCTGTGGTGTCCTCCTTGGTTTGGGACATAGACAAACATAAAAGCCCCTCTGCACACACCCTTCCAGAGGCTGTAAAGGAGAAGCAAAGAGCATGGAGATGTCCCCACCACTTCCATTGGGGGAGGGCTGGTGGCTATTTCTGACAATCAGATTCTCATTCTGGCAGAGACATTGTAAAATTTTTTTTGCTGTCATTACATTTAGCGGTATTGGTAGCCTTTACAAAGCACTCCTGTGTTTCAAAGATAACATTACCACGCAAACACTGGCTGTGCACTTCCAAAAAGGCCACGCAACACATTTCTTGCTGCCTTCAATCCCGTCTTCCAGGCCTGCTGGAGATCAGAGGGGCTGGCCCAGGGGAGCAGCTAAGTGCAAGTCACTTGTAATGTTCTACCTGCTAACTAACGAGCAGACAAGCCCTGGCAGGCTGGCTGGAGCTGCAGGCACGCAGCACTTGCTATAGCTCATTTCAGAAGTCTAGCGCTGCTTTCCTCTCTCTCATGCCCTCTGCCACACGCCAGCAAGCAAACGGGAGCATGGGAGCAGCTGACCACTTCTGATGCCAAGGACTGCGTGCGCGCGCTGTAACAGCCTGTGCTCGCCAGCACTTCTCAAAGGAAAGGAGAAGGCAGTGTTCCTCTCAAGCCTTGGGTGAGGGCAGGGAAGGGAGGGGGAAGGAACTCCCCCCGTACTCTTTATCCTGTCATGGGAGCTAAGCAGAGGAAGCCAGATTTAGGAAAGTGTGTGAATGTGAGACCATGGCAGGTTGTCCCCTTCCACACAAGACAGCAATTGAGGGAGTGCTGTCAGGACCATGATGCCAGCTCTCCATGCAGAGTTCACAGTTTGGGAAAGTGGGCAAGGCAGAAGCACAGGAACGCCTCTGCATCCTGATGCTGTTCCCTCTCTTCCTAGGGCACAGCACAGTGCCTGGGACAGACAAAGAAGCAAACACAGGGCAGAGGTGCTCTCACAGAATCACAGAATATGCTGGGCTGGAAAGGACCCACAAGGATCATCGAGTCCAACTCTTGGCCCTGTACAGAACTGTCCCCACTCTCAAAACCACTTTGCCCTTCTCTTCCCCAAAGTGCTTTCTCCTACTCACTGTCTTTGCCTACCAGTGGTTCTGAGGGAAAAATAAAAAAAAGGCAAACCCACAATGGGCAAAAAAAACTTGCCATTTCTGGAGATCAGCTAGGTAGTGATGCTCCTCTCCTGCCCCTGATCAAGGACATATAAAGAAACTCTGAGGGGTCAGGAGTCATCTTCTTACCATGTACATCCCAACAGAGCCCCCTCCCTATGCTGCCATAGCACTGGGACTGCAGGATCACTGAACAGCAGATGAGAAGTGGAGAGAATGGACTCCACACATCTCCATTGTTCAGTGGCAGTTTATCTATTGTTTGAGGGCTGTCCAGGTCAAGTTTGGTTCTATTTTCAGAGCTGCATAATGACTGCTGATGACATCTGCCCACGACTGGCAGCACACATTGATGAGTATTGTAAATGACCAGCTTCCAAATGTACAGCCACGTGTCTCCTTTCTGCTCCAGGCAGCTGATAAAGATCCACTGGTGGTAACTGCTGTTTAATATAGTAAATGATTTTGGAGATTACAGTCTTCTCTTGTGTAATCTTCTTACGTAAGGAGTGAGAAAGAAAACACGTGAAGTACAGAATTTGAACATCAAAACAGCAGTGGATCTGGAGTTCAACACCTTGAAAATATTTTCTGACTATTCCAAGCTAATAAAAAGCCAACAGAAATAAAATTCACCCTCTTATATAAACAAGGAACTTAAGTAAGAGCTGTACCTCACCACAGAATCTTGTGTGATAACCCACTATGTGGTATTTAGCTAATCAGATGTTCAGTGAATAAAATGGGAGGTAACTAAGCAAGTAAATTTTAATTATCAGTAAAAACTAAACAAAACTGAACAAAAAGATTCAAAAACTGGAGCTTAGAAATTGCAAATGGGTTGTTCCCAATAGATTGGAGAAAAACATGTTATTCTTCCTAACCAGCTACCTCATGGTGACAGACACATTTTGGGACCTTTTGCATGCTGGTTTATGATTCCAAGCCATGATATTCCATTCGGTTTTCTCATGTGCTTCATCAGCAGCTCCTGCTGTAAGCTGGTAACACCTTTTGCTCATTTCTCGTAACTTATGATTGTAGTAAAGACAGAGGGACTGACTTAAAGTGTTCATAGTCTTGATGGCAGAGAGCGAAGAAAGTAAAAAACAAAAGAAGATAAAGAGAATGGAAAAGAAGTAAAAGTAGCAGAATGGGTGGCAAATGCTGAGAGGCTCTTTTGTCCTTTTCATTCCTATCGATTACGGTCTGCTCTGTTCCTTTCTTTATCTTTCTTTGCTGTATCATGTGTCATACTGCAAGCTTTGAGAACACTGTGCTCAGATACAATGGCAAAAAGCCAACACATGCAAGACCTGAAAATACCGAAGAGCTTAACAATGTTCACGGGTGGAGGCTGTTTGCAGTAATGTGAGAAGTTTCTTGCCTGCAGAAAAAAGGCCAAGATCAGGAGAGGGCTTGTCCTGTCTTTACTTTGAGCAAGAGGTACAGAGGGCCCACAGATTGACAAAACTCAATAAGTGATGGAAGCTTTTTTATTGCTTTTAGATGAGTGTTGTATCAGTTCCTAAGAGAGCTGAGAAAATACGGGAAAAAGCCTCCACCAGCATTTGCTCAAACTTTTTAATGAATTCAGTTTAGCTGTGTTTGTCCTTCACATACATTCTAATGAACAAATATGCTGGTGATGAGACTCACAGACACTGCAATCATTATGCAGATTATTCAGTGAAGGATTTGGAATAATGCATTGGGGTAAAGACTGGATTCCTAAAAGACAGAGGCAACTAATGAAATTTCACCTCTGCCCTGTTGCTGCACTAGTTATAAACAAAAAGCCTTATCCAGAGAGTTTTTTGTCCTATTCTAAAAGCTGCAATTCTGAAATTAATTAATATTAAAATGTTCTTCCTGCTGCACCTGATCAGCTTCTCAAATGGAAAATACAGCCTAAACATACATATTTTATCAAAAACTTGTCAATTTTTTTTTCTGTTTGCATTTTTTCCTTAAAATGCAAAATCTTGTTTGATACACATTTCCTTGGCAGTAAGATCAAGGCTGAACTCAAGGAAAAAACTGTTAAAGCTCCTAACATTGGCTTTACAATGAAAAAACACAGAACATAAATTCAAATGCCATAGATGCAGCCATCTTCTCTTAAGCCCTACAGAATGGCTCTGGTAGAGAATGTCCAAAGAGAGAGTAAGGAGGAAAGACCCAAGACTAGGGGGAGATCTATTATATGTTCTTGTTTCATGGTGGTAACCCAGTAATGACACATTGATAATCTCTAGATCCTGTCAAGTAAGAAAACGAGAGTTTCCTGTGTTTATTACTGAGCACAGGAGAGCAGACCTGTGCCCACAGTGGCATGAGCCCCACTGAGCTCTGTCTCTGCTGCTCTGTGCTGCTGCTGCACACACCCGTGCCGCAAGTCTCCGGCTTTGCTGTGCTGTGCCCACCAAGCGAATCTGCCTGTGTCTCTCACTGGTGTTATATCTGCAACCGAGTTCATCATACTTTAGACAGACTCCTCGAGACTGCCCTGGAGATCTGGTAACCCACAGTGTACAGGAGAATACTTGACTGGAATTTCTAAAAGACATGTTTTTTGTGAGGCAGACAATGATAGCAAAACCAAAACCAAAGCCAAAATCAAACAAACAAAAAACCCCAACATGTTTAAACTATTTTGCTCTCATCCCACAGAAACACTGAGCCAGGGGAATTTCAAGAAGCTAACTTTTTTCTGAAGCCTATCTTTTCTATTAACAATTTTCTTAAGGTTCTTCCAGTGCTCCACCTCCTTCCACTTGCTGTGTTGTTTTCAATCCTAAGCAGTAAGTTGGCTGTCTGGATCTCTTCATTCACTGTGACATTAGGTACTTAAGCCTAAGGCGCCAACATCTCTCAAAAGGTTGCACAGGGTGGCAACGCTTTGATTCAGAAGATGAAATGCATCCAGGCACGCAACTCTGAGTTTCACTTATTTCCTGACCTGTGCTGACAATGTGCACTCTCTTTTTCTCCACTCCTGGCAGGGAGACATTCAGTCATCCAAATATTTCTTTTGGACACAAATACAGCTTAGTTGCAAAAACCACTGAATGTATATGAACCACAGACCTTATTTATAACTGCTGTGTTCCCTGTGTGATTGATTGCCTCCAGGAGGGATCCTCAGACAGAGCTGAGCTGTTTGAGTTGGAGGCTGTGGCTGCAGACCAGCATCGTTTGGTGGTCACCAGATCTCTTAGTGCTCCTACACACATGCCCCAGCATACGCAATTGTTTTAAAAGTCACTAACACCGCTTACTAGAATTCTGAAGAGATATTTTTTCTCTGGTTCTGCAAAGTTTTTGCCTTTTCTTCCACACTGAAATCATAGTTCTCCTCCTCTCAACCCTCTTTTGCCAAGTTACCTTTTTAATTAATTCACCTAATGAAATAGCATACACAATATAACTATTATTTATATATAACACCTAAATATTTTCCAAGTAATGGAGAGTAAGGATGAAATCTCTTATGAAGTCACCTAAGACAGATATTATGTTCTTTCTTCCCAGAGTGACAGCACAAAGGCAGTTCACTGACTCCAACACAGGAGATGAAACAGAAAGATTCAGCTCAAATACCCTCAGTGGATAAGCAAAGAAGGATTTTCACAGGAAGACATTCTAAAAATAGATCTGGAATTTTACAGCACTGTATTTCAACAGTTGTTGTTGTTATTATTATTATTATATCTGTTATGACACTATCTCAAGTGATTTAAAAATAATATGCCCTAAAACTATAAGCAAATAATTTGGCAGTGATCTGAAGGAATGATCCAGGGCTCCACTTAAGAGTAAATAGCTCCACACAGCCATGAGAACTGCTGAAAGGATTAATTGTGGCCTGCTCAGGTTTCATCTCTCCAGTAAATGTTCTACTGAGGGTAATAAAATATTGGATAACAGGATTACAACGTCAGGAGTTCTGAAAGCATTCAAAGAGTGACACTCCAGAAGGACCCCTCTTGTCTCTATACCCGAACTCCAGACAAGAATGGTACTGGTGGCATTTTGGAAAGATGCTGGCACATGAATTAGATATATTTTTGTATTCTTTGTTTCTATTTCAAAATATTTGAAATTACCATTAAGTTCTGAAAGGATGTACATAAAAAGCTGAAGTTTTTTCCTCACATTTGGATGATTAGTAAACCACAGTATGATCTTTACATGCTTCTTGTTCATCACAAGTCTACAGAACATAAAATGCCTTAGGAACAGAGAAAAATTATTATGCAATCATAGAAATGATATGCACCAAATTAGGTTGATTTATTTGGTTTTTAAATGTGAGAAATATAACTCCATTAGAAAATTGTGTCAACATCCTTAGAAGTAAAAAGGGACACAAATTTAAGTCTTGAATATACCCTTGCGACGTATTTTGGAGGCAAGCAGGCAGAGACTATCCTAGATCTGAAATAAACAGTTCTGAAGATGAAAACTTATCAGAAATGATCCTCCCCTCCAGTTCTGTGCACTCAGGAGGAAAACGCAGCTCCCATGGTTTGACTTTTTAGTGAACACCCTCTCATGGGCTGGAGCAGCACAGTCCATGAACAGAAGGGCAAAAACCTTGTGTAGAGTTTAGGTACAGATGCTGATTATGGAGGACACCTTATCTTGCTGCAGAGAAGCACCAAGCCCTGAGGAGCCTTCTGTAGCTGTGTCTCTCTAGTGACCTAAACAAAGTGTCCTCCAGCGGCACTGCAGGAACCCACTGCCTTGGGCCTTGGGCAGGTATGACCAGGGCAGCTGCAGGAAGACCTGCTCCACTACAGCTTAAATAACTGTTGTCTGCTCTATGTTCTGTATACAAGCGCTCATTTTAATTAACGTTTAATCTCCTCAATCTCTACACTAATCCTTGGTTCTCTGTAATAATATTCCTGCAGAGGACTCCAGGGTATTTTCTGGCATCAAACAAGTCTTAACTGCTGGGTTTGTTCTGGTTTTGCAGACTCCTGTGTATCCATCTTCATCTTTTATTTTCTGAGAAATATGTGAGGCAGAAAAAAAAATCACTGCTTGAGCATTAATTGGATGATAATGGCAATTTATGGATTTAAGAAGGAGAAAAGGTGCCACTAGAGTGTGTAAAGTGGGCAGCTGGCACAGTGTCTTTTGCCAACATTTGTGTTAACGTGGGAGTACAGCAATATGGTAGCTGTTAACGTTGCACTCAATAAATATCTCATCATATGTGAAGATGCGACTAGCCTTTTGGAGGAAGAAACTGAATATTCTCTGCATCTGTGACAGGATTTTAAGTGTAATCCCAACAAATCTCAGCAGGCCTTCATGTGTGCTTAAATACTGTACACATAAAATTGCTTTCTTGAAATGTAGTGGATAGGGAAGCAGCGAAATAATAATGAAATAATTTACACATTGAATTATCTAGAGAAAAACAGCTTAATGCTTAACATGGCACTTTTTCTCATCTGATTCAAGCCTTAAGGAAAAACACACAGGCCTGCTGTTGTCCAGGGCATGTGACAATTTTTGTTACTATGTGACTTGGATTCTGTGTTATATATTTGTGCATCCATAAAAGCATTTAACTTATTTCCAACTTTTTCTGTTGCTCTTAGAAATAGGACAGATATTAAAATTATTGTTTTGGACCAAGGCAATTGTTTCTGTTACACGTGAACTTGTAACTATTTGAGTTAAACAGCAAAAATTATATTGTAGATAAAAATAGCACTAGACCTTTTTGAGGTAGTTTTCTACAGCTACTTCTCGCCATGAGGTTTCCTCCTGTGGATTTTCTACAACCCTTACACAATGATTCACTACACTCTTTGAATAGGGAAAAATAATCTGGTGTTAGGGTTGTCTTCTAGTCATGTTCTGTTTTCATTTTGCCGTGACATTTCTCTCTGTGAGGGGTGTGCCTGCCCTTCTTTCTCCAACTTCTTCAAAGGCCTTCTTTCCCTGCCTCCCTCCACCACTGCCACTCTTCTGAGTGTCATCTCTGCACAGCTACTAATTCTGAGTAACTCCCACAGACCCATTCCCTTAGAGGACTGCTCTCTAAAACAAAAATTTATCATGACATCGACAGCTGAAACGTCATCATTCTGAAGAGCTAAAACCACTGAGATTTTCAAGAGTTTTTGTCTGTGAGGCCACAAAAAGCTTGATTTATAGATACAAGTAAAACAAACAGAACTGAAGCAAACTCAAAATATATACTATATAGCAAACTGTCCTACCAAACCACTAATAAAACCTACTGGATACGTGAGTAAAGAAAATTTTCCATTTGGTATTAATGATGCCTATTACACCCTTCAACCAGCCTCCAAAACGAGGATTCTACCCATAGAACATCACACATGCATTTATTTTTTACATTCACATAAACATAGACTGTCTCCTTTGAAAGAATTTGGGAATGTAAGGCGGCGTAGGAAAAAAAGAGTACTGAATGACAGTGCTATTTCAAACTAAAATGACAAAATTACACACTAAAGTACTTTGGCTACTATGATGGACAAAAAAGCCCTTGTATGCATAGGAAATTAAGTTTTATCGTTTCACATGCAAATATAAGAAGGGTCATTTACACTTGCATACTAAAAAGTTAATGACTTTCACATTTCCTGATAAAACACTTTCAACAAGCCTCATTAATGCCATTATTTACATTCACAGTTATTGGCATAAGCACAAAAAAAGGGAAGATACTTTCTCCACCCTATCTCCTAAACCTAAAAGCTTGGAATTTATAGCTGCAGAGAAATACCAAATAGCAATACCGCCTCACAGCAAAACTCCAAGCATAAAATGGCACCTTCTGAATGAAAGTTAAGATCCTGAAATGTTGCTCTGTGGGACATCAGCAGGCTGATTTTAGCAGCAGGTGGCCCAGAAAGACTAAGGCAGAGGTGGGTATAATTTTTTCCTGCCAGTGTGGGGTCAGGCCGTTACAGAGGAGTGAAGAGCTCGTGGGGATGGGCTGGCCCCAGCAAGGGCAGAGGATGGGGAACCCAAGCACTCTGCAAAGTCACCACTTGTGCCCCAGCTGAAGACAAGGCTGTACGGTATTGCTGCCTCCTTTGTATTTACCAGAGTGGCAGAGCAGCGTCGTGCTGCCATCAGCAGACTGGCTCAGCAGCAAAGAAAGCGAGGGATGAATCTCCCACTTGCCATGGTGCTCCCGGTGCCCCAAGGACACGGCAGAGCTGGAACGCGTGCACTCCACGCTGCTCAGAGGGGGCTGCGATCCAGCCCCGTGTCTGCCGATCCCAGCTCTGGTTTCTCTCCTCAAGCAGATCCTACCTGGTGAGTTAAGCCTGGCTTGGAGCCAGCGCCATGGTGGAGATCTGTCCTGTGGAGGCTGTTTGTGCTTTGCCTGTTTGATAACGACAGGATAAGGCTGAAGCCATGGCTGTGCTGGCCAGCTGTCCTCAGCCTGCCTTCCAAACACCAAACAAGTCTTAGGAGAAATATCAGTGAGGAAATATCCATGGGGAAATACTGTATAACTGTGTTTTGCATAGAGTACTCTGCCATGACATAGGCAGTGTTATTTTGGAAAAGTTTTCTTAATCAAATAGTAAATCATCTTGTATCAAAATAAAGACAGCTGGAACTTAATGCCCTCTGTAACTAATTTTCCAATGCCAATTAAAATGAAAAAAAAATAAAAAAAAATCAGTAAATCCAAGCATGCTGATCCATGTGAGATTAATGACAATGAAAGACTATATTTATGAAATTTATAAAGCCAGGTACTATTCACTTTTCATTTTATAGTGAACCACTACTCCAGTGGGGTTTACAATCTTAAGGGGACTTGAAGCAAAACCACTTCAGCTGCACAGTAAAAGCACCTATTTCCTAAAATAGTGTGACATTCCATCCAGTAGAATAAAGCATTTTGCACATATATAAATAAATAAAACTCTACTCAGAAAACAAGCAAAAAAACCCAAGTAAACCTTTATCCTTGGAGCATCTGTGATCCAAAGACATTCAAGTCCAGGAAAACAAACCATATTTGAGCTTTGTCAAATACTCATACTACAGAGCAGGTCTAACCATCTCTTCAGAAGAGGGCACCATTTCTTACATCTTACTTTCAAATCACATGCATCTACTCCCCTTCTCCAAAAAAATATTTTGAAAAGTATTCATTTCATGGAAATGGCCATATTCTTTTGAACAGATGGGAAACCCGATGGACTGGGATGCAGTAAATCCCTTATTTGCTGATTTCAGGAAGGGAAACTTCTGGTTTGAAAATTAATTTTAGAGAGCTTTCTGACTTCATGGCTTAGGAGAAGATCAGCAACATAGAAAAATATTGTATAGTGATAATTGTAAAAAAATATAAGTATGTTGCTAAATTCTGGAGACATGTGGGAACCAAACAAAAAAAATGTAGGTAAAGTACAATTCTGAAGAAAAATGCATGTCTTATTTTTCCTCATAATGTGGATATTCCCACTCAACTCCCTCAGTCACTCCATACTGAGGATCGCATCAAGCCATTAATTGTATAGTAAATTCTCCTTCTGCTCCCTATAGCATCACCAGTCCCTACTTTCTGCATATCTGAGTATTCCATTGAATCTCCTTTTCCCTTCAGGCAGTGGGTCAGGTTCTTCCAAGCCCCTCCATCCTAGTTTCTCTGCCCTCTTTAGCCCCTTCCTCTCTTAGCTGCTCAGCTCTTTTCCGGTTCCCTCTCCTCCCTCTTTCCGTCTCCCTCTGCCCCAGGAGGGCTGTACCTCGTGCACAGGGTGGCCGTCTGGGATCCTGGCTTGGGGGCTGCCTTTGCTCTCGGTGGAGATGGCAACTTCTCTGTGGGCCCTTCCCGTCACTGAGGGCTCCGTGCTGCCCTCCCGGTGCTCCTCCCCCAGCTCCTGCCAGTCCCCTCATTCGGACACAGAGAAGAGAGGTTTTGTTGAAAATTGTGTTGGGGCCTCATGAGGGAATGGTCCTGCCCACTCTGGCCACTTGCCAGACTCCAAAGACACCTGAAGTGAAGGGTCAGTGAGGGTCCTGGGACATTATCAGTCCCATCCCAAAGTCAGATGGGTGGGAGCTTTGAGTTCTGAAGGCAGCGTGCCCACCAAAATCCCTTTGCAGCCAGCGCTCCTAGTAATCTCCCAGTACCAGAACTGGGGAGAGTGAGCAGGGGAGAGGAGGAGGTGGCTGCACAGCCAGGCTTCCCCTGCTGCCACTGTCATCGCATTTGCATTGCGGGGAGATGATCTGGCTGCCTTTGTGTGGCCCTTTGGCAGGAGCCCAGCAGCATTTCTGTGCCACTGCTCACATTGTACTGCAGGAGTATAAACACAGGCTTGTCCACAGTGCTCTCAACAGCTCTGGAGGAAATCCATGATTGCCCAGTGTCAAATAGGCCAGAGAAGCTGGGCTTTCTGTACAACAACTACTGCCCCTATCCTAATACCCTGGCTCTTGTAGGAATGCGAAAATTTGCTGGTATCAGAAATAGGACAAGGTAATATGATGTGACCGTGATAAATATTCTCAGTCAGAGCTCGATGCTACAAAATTGTCTTTAATGCTCCACCGTTTCTAAAGACACAGACTGGACAGTGTTTAACATTTCTCAAAACCATGCCAAAGTTCCACAGAGATAAATAAATGAGGCAGAAAATATATAATGTTTGTGAAGAAAAAAAAAACAATTGCTAGTGTGAGGAGAAAAATTATTTTGAAATCAGAAAATACCATCTCAACCAACCCTTTCTCTACACTATAAACATTTAAAAGCATAAACAATGTTATCAATACTCTACCCCTTCCTGTCCAATTTCTCTTTGACAGGGAGAATAATCCTGGAAAATATAAAGACAAGATCTTTCATCTGCCTAGAAGTTTTAGTACCCTACTGGCTAGGCACTATATATGAGCTCCTGGACCATTACACTGACTTTGTGCAGATTTGCATGACCGAACAAATTTCAAGGCCTGAGAACACAAGAAATAGATCAGAAAAAAACCAGCAAGGTTGGTCCCCTCCATGCTTTGAGATCTCTAGACTGGAAAAATTCCCCTGTGCTTCCTGGACTTGATGCACTAACTTGAAACCCTCTGGCCTTCCTTGCTGAGCTTTCTGCCTCCTGCAGCACTAACACAGGCACTGGTGCCACAAACACGGGATGTCCAATTCCCCCTGGGCCCCACATGTACACACCAGGAACTCACGTTGCTCCCATAGGGAACGCTGGGGAAACTCCAGCAGCTTTAACAGAAGCTGGCACTTGTCTTACAGCCCTAAATAATGTGGGGTGGTTTTTTTTCATTTTCTCTGATATCACTTAGGCAGAGCTGCTTTGCCCACCAGCAAAGCCCTTCCCTGTAGCAGCAGCTGGAATCGAGGACGGCGTAGGTGTGCAAGCAGGACCTCCATGTGCCCCCCCTTGCCCATCCCACTGGAGCAGGCAGAGGGCTGGGGCACACACAGTAACACACTCAGCTACAGCTTTACTTGTCTGAATTGGAACATGGCATTTCATGAATAACCCTTTTCCACAAAGACAAAAGCAGGATTTTGCTGCCGACTTGCCTAATGCTGCAGTGATCAGCTGATTAAACTCTTTGGAAATGGATGTAAATTATCTTTATTGCACTTTCAATGAAGCTAGACAAACTTATATCCACCAAGAAACTAATCCTTATGTATTACTGCAATAGTATACTACTGGACAAAGAAATATAGTTACAAATGTCAATATGAATATGAAAAGAAAAATAATCTTTCTCTCTCCTAGAAGCTGTTATGTCATCAGATTTCCACAGGACTGTAAAAGTCTACAGACTTTATTCTCTCTACCTGAAATTAATATTGCTTTAAACAAATGCAATCTTCATAATTTTTCCCAACCCAATTCAGTTACCATTTCCTACTCTGCATTTAATTTTTAATAAGAAATTAAATATGTACCCTGATCAAAAAATCAATTTCCTTTTGAATTACCCAAATGTTAAAACTGCATTTCTATGGCAAAGAGATGGCGCTCTGATGAACAGAGCCATCTACAGAAATCTTTTTGATAATGGTGTCCTTCTTTCAAATCCAAACATTTCCTTGATGTAGAATACAAATTGAGCTCTAGTGTATAAGTCAGCTAGGATTTCAAAGTTGGCTTTTATACTTTGCCATTAATTAATTCAGTCCAAGAAATTCAGACAAAGATACAAACAAAAAAGTTCTCTAAATACATTATATAAGGCATTCAGAATATTCTAATTCATTCCCCTCCAGGAACACAGCAGAGTCAAAGAATAGTGTACACAGCATGTTTGGACTGTATAAAAAGCACTAGAAACTGTAAGAATAGTTTAAAACCCATTTATTTAAAGCTCTCCATTATAAGAGCTATTGTAGAGTATTTGCTAATCAATCTACACTTCTGAGTTCTAGACAATTGCAGGCTTAATGAAGTGTACTTTTCTTCACTTTCAGATGCAGGAACAAAGTTTCCTATTAAAAGGGAGGAAATGCAAGCAGAAGGCAGAAGACCTCTTCCAAAAATTACTAGAACTTCTGAGTAATTTAAATGTTGGCTAGAAAGTCAGAAACTTGGGTTTGTGATATGAGAAAGAGACATTCTTTCCCAATACACCCCATGTACAGCTTTAAGTCAGGTAGAACAAGTATTTTCTCTGATACAATGAGGAAAGCCTCCAAAACCAGGGGAAACTCATACAAACTCCTCCAATTTTTAATTTTTTTAAAATCCCATTTGCTTGCAATGATCATAACATAACTAAAACAGAAGTGGAGAATATGGGTCAGTGGTCAGTCAGCACAGTGAGATCTTCCAAACTGAATAATCAAAAATGGGTTTGTGCTTAGGAGTAAGTACCACAGCACGCAGTAAGAACAAAGCAGGTAGGTCTGTTCAGCCTCAAAGTACTTTAAGAGCTTTCTTTTTCTCACGATTCACTTTGTTCAACTTGTACAGAAAAACAAGAGAAAGTTATCCCCTCACACCTTTGGCATAAAACTTAGTAGCATTCATTCACCTGAAAACCAGATCTGTTAGACAGGACAAGGTAGAGTCACAAAGGCAATGTCAGAAAAAAAAGAAAAAAAAAAAAGTGAAAAGTAGGCCTTGTCATTCTCCTCACTACCCCACAAGAGGCAGACGACACCTCCTTCCTTGTCCCTCCTCTGGTGGTGTGACAATTTCTACAGAAGGCCACAGAGCTTAGCTGATACCACAGTGCTGTAAGTATCATTAACTTCTATGAGATTTTCCAAGGTCATTATCTCCCACTCTTAGCTCATTATTCTCTGGAGCCCAACTCACAGAACACTAATTTGTGGCAGCTCCTTACTTGTGCTACGATCTTATATGGTCATTGTTTTTGTGTAGCCCATCTCATTATTTGCTTGTAATCTTATTTACTGTGATCTAGGAAAGTCCCACACCAAACTGGATACTTTATAGGACTAAATTTCTAACACTTGATTGTGAACACACTGCATGAGAATGCCAATGTTTGACATTCTCTTCACTTTTTATTTTGAGATAGAGCTACAATAAGGGAAAATCTTAATAGAGTTTTAGGATACAATAACTTGTAGCATTTCCTGTGACTGTTTGAGAAGATGCAGTTCCTGTAAGGGACAGAGATTAATTCCAGTGCCTATATGGGCGTAGAGAAGCATATATATTTCTATTTTTCTTTGATCACGTTAGATAACTAAGACTAATGAATTACTATATTACCATCATGCAGATTTTGTGGGGTTTGGGGGTTGTGTTTAACACGCATTATAATTAGTGCAAGCTGTTTAAATATTCATCAATGCCCTTTAGGCACTGAACCACAGGCACCGAAAGGCAAAAAAGAAAGAATTTCACTTACATATTGTAGAAATCAGCTACTGGGAACAATCTAAATCCAAACCAAGAAAAGATCAATGATTTACCTCTTTCCTCCCTGTAATAAATTCCAAATGGCCTGATTCAGTCTTTTTAGTCCGCCTGAAAATTGAAGACTCGACTAAAACCATACTGAGACATGCCTGAATGTATTGTCTCCCTCACCTAAATATCCCAAACCCGGAGGAAGCTGATACCTGCATTCTTAGAGCTTATCTATCTGCAGAGCTTTGTAGTCTCTCATTCAAAAATTTGGATTTTCTCTGAGATATGAGGCTTGGAAATGAGTCTGGCACAATATAATCCCTTTTGTTATGTAATTGGAAAACTTCATATCTTCTTTTAATATTAGCATGTGTTTCAGAGGAAGAAGGAAATTCCAGTTTTCTTAAGGAAACAAAGCCCATCTGATCCCACATATTTGCAATGTATAGATGGATATCCAGGCATGAAAAGCAGGCTTTGCCATTTGTCCATGAAAAGTAGCATCATGTAATGGTATCTGTATTTTTATTGTGCCTACAATTTATAGACCACATATTCTGGTGTAGTGACAGATGAATAGTTCCATGGCACAGCGTGGGATGATGGCCCATTATGCAGCTAAGGGTCTGTAAGGAAGGTTTCCATGACAGCATTCTGTGTATCATTGGTATTTTGGAAATAGCATTCAGCTTTGATCTCTGACTTCTACAGGTTTTACTGTTCCCATGAAACATTATGTTCAAGCAGAAAAAAAAGCCAGGGCTAGAATGAATATTTTACATACAGCCAGGAATGCCTGGAAGTGATATTCCTGGGATAAACTGTAGAGCTATGTGATAAACCACAGAGCTATTTGTTAAATGCACCTATTAAACATCTTTAATTACCTGTTCTACTCTCTGGCCAGTAACCATTCTGTCTTGGGACTTATTCTGAAATTTTAGACTGCTGAACAGGTTCAGACAGCTGGCATTTCCAGCCTGCTGTCTATATTAAAATACAGAATTTTTTGAAAACCGAAACTGATTCAAAGCCCAAGAGAAGCTAGTTTCAATCCTGGGCCAAAAAAAGAGCCTTTTCTACACATTAAAACACGATGGTTTCTAAAGCACGGCATCTTGCTCCACAAAGCTAAGGATGAGTTTAGCACTGAGCAAGAGCAGGGAGATGGGACAGGAAGGCCCTAAAGAATACTTCACATTCAGATGTACATGAAAGTTGTTCCAAGTAAGCCTATAATCTGTTCTGCAGCTGTTTATTCCTCCACATTTGGACAGGGATTTTCCAAGGGGTCTGAAGGAGCTAGCTGCCCAATTCCTATTGAATTTCAGTAGCATTCCACCTCTTAACTCCAGTGTGCTGCTCTGAAAGCTATGAGACATGAAACTCAGCGTCTGTAATGAGTTTAAACAAACAGTGGGGATCTGTGATTTTTCAAGAACAGGGCCACAATGCAGGTCTTATCTGCAGCACAGGGAGAGGTCCTGTGCAACTTTCTGGTGGTTTGAAAATGAAGACTTTTCTAAATCCACACATGACTCTGCTAAAGCAAAATATACTATCACATTATGCGTATCTGTCTGTAAGCATGTACTTAAAATTTATATACAATAAAATATCTAACTAGTTGCAATCTGCTTAAGGAGCTTTTCTCTTAACCATTTGAATTTCAAAGCATAGATAAAATTGCAAAAGGATTTTAATTGTGTACAAGATCTGAGCTTAGATAAACTATCTACATGGATTCTTAATCTTTTGTGGGCAGCCACTACTTCTTAATCAGTGTAAAAAAGAACACAATAATAAACACAAACGCTAAGTGACAATACAAAGCATGGATTTTCTAGTACATTTGAAGGCATGACACAAAAAATTCTCTCTGATAAGAAAGAGAAGATGTACTGTTTCCAAAGTGCAGCTTTTATTTATCAATTTACCCACATTTTTTAGAGGATTATGAGTAAAATCTGAAGATGCAGAGAATGAAGAGTACAGCATTCCTCAGCTGTACTCTCATGGACAGAGAAGAGACCTACTCACATAGTTCATTCCTAAAGTAAATCCCAGAGTGGTTTTCTGTATCAATGTCAGGCAGGAGCATGAGCCACCGGTGTCCTACTTTTCTGCATGCTCCTCCATTTCAAGCTCCAAATAAACCAATAAAATATACCACTGTATGTTTCCATCCTTACAAATGCTTTCAGTAGCCCTGCACCGTGTCAGGAAAGCAGTTTTGCTGGGGCATGGCAAGGAAAGGAGCCTTTTACTCCTGTTTTGAAGAATGTACAGATTTAACTTGTGAAAAAGTTGGGTGTAAAGGATCACCTGATAGCTTTTGATAACAGGTAACATGAAATCAGAGCTTCCACAGGAATCAACAAGAGCAAGATGCAACCCAGTACAGCACTTACTTCGCACTGAGCCATGGTACTGCCTAATGTACTGCCTAATGCAGAAAGAATTTGTGTGAGAGACCATGGCTAGGAGAAAATCTAAGGCCCTTAGCACAACCCTAGCAGCGAGGGTGTAATAGAAATTTGTTGCTTCTCTAAATTCACAGCAAGGGAAGGGGTGAGACAGAGTCCTAAGGAAAAACACAGAGATGAAGCAGGGAGAGGCTAAGTTTATTGCACCAACCTACTTCAACCAATGCTAGAGGAAAGCAATGCTTAATCTTCTTCAGGGTCAGATGGCATATTCAAGAGAGATGCTCGGTTCTGAGAGTTTTCTTCAAAAGGAAAGGTGGTTGTTCTCAACTTGTAGCCAGATCTGCTTTGCTATTCACCTGCTTTCACCACAAGTCTCATCTTGCAGACTTGTTTCAAGTTCTTTGAAAGGTCTTTGCTTAGAGCACTAAGCTAAGCTATGGCACTAATGATGCCAAGGTTGTGGGTTCAGTCCCTGTATAGGCCATTCACTTTAGAGTTGGACTTGATCCTTGTGGGTCTCTTCCAACTCAGAATAGTCTGTGTTTCTGTGATTTGGAGAAGTTTGGTCTGGGGGAGGAGGCAGTCTTCCATTTCTGAGGAATGCTAGTAGTCACAAGAAGAAGTGATGGTAAATTATTTGATGGGATGCCCCTGGAATCCATGTAACTCCATGTAGTGCTATCCATTGCTACCTCAGCTCAATTATGAGGTCCAAGCAGCACTCACTTCCATAGGTAAGGGCTGTTACTTTACAAGAAAGACTAAATGAAGAGAGGAAAAATGTGATGCTCAAGCACTGTCTTCCCTATTCTTCTCACCAGGCTTTTGTTTATTCTTTGACAGTGTTCCCTATCCTTGTCTTAAGTACAAGATAGCCAGGTTGAGGAGAACATGCATGTAGGCATTTGCAGGCTGTTTGGGATACAGAAGCTGCAGAATTTCCTAGCTAAGTAAGCACTCTGAGCCCACAGAGAGGGCTGGCACTTTGCCCCACATCCCCAGCTCCAGAAACCTGCTCACACAGAGGTGTATACGTGCCCACAAGTCTGACAACTGGCTCCTCTCTGTTCCACAGTCCTCTTTGCAACGTCACTTTGGAAAACACGTTGTACAAAATGTAGGACAACAATCAAACAAACCTACAGTCAAGGGCAAAGCAACACCGTGTCAATAGTGAGTTTTGATGATAAAGTGTTCCCAACCCAGACAATCTGGATATACAACATGCTCAAGACAAAGTCACCAAATAAAAATGAAGTATGAATTAACAAGCTGTGAAGGAAGCCAAAGAGGATTTTTAACTTTCTGCTTTTCTGGATATCTTGGCACCTCACAAGTTTTTGAGATGGAGAAGGCTGCCTTACCTATAGGGGCCGTCCTGCAGGGGAGAGCTGAAGGAATGCTGCGGAGGGCAGGTGCAGGTAACATCCATGGGCAGAAAGAACAGCACTTTTCAGCAAATTACAGCATGTCAGTGTGCAAAACATTTAGATACCTAATTTTAAAAATTGTGTGTCATAGGAAAGTGAAGATAGATGTATCTTGGGAAGAGTTTTGCTTCGGTTCAGAATGTGTTGGCAGCATGATATTGTGCACTTAGCAAGTTTCCCTAAAATCAAAACCTCAAATCAATGGCAAAGCATGCCAGTATTTCTTCAGCTCAGATATTGGTTTCTCTTCTACATTTTTTTTTCTTTTCCTTACTGATGAAAATTGCAAGGAACACTTGAGCTGTAGAAAATACATTGCAAACCCCCACTTTTAAACAGACACCATTTTACAGAAGCTGGTAAATCCCTCTGGCTCCTGAGTTGTTTTGCTTCCTCTGCCTGACTGCAGTGAGAGCCAGCTATGTAACATCTGATGCCTACAATTCACTCATCAGCAGCTATTCTGCTTTTTTTTCCCAACGAGAATACCATGCAACTCTAATCAGAGTTGATGTAGATCAATGCAAGCCTTTACTTTCATTATATTTAAAGGGACATACGATTTATTGATTTGTGTATCAAATTTTAGCACACGTGTTTTCTCTTTTGTCTACAGTCAATGCAGCAGATCTGTAGATTCAAATGTCATTCAGTACAAAAACAGAGTAATACCAGGAAGATGATTAAGAAATTATATTGGCATAGCATGCATTTATTTTACGTTATCTTCAAGTTTGTAGTAAATGAAGATGTCTACTTGAGCACAAAAGTAGACCCCTAAAAAAGCATTAAATCTGAATGTCCTTGCTCTGTGGGGTTTATAACATGGCTGCCTGCTTGATGTAAACATGATGTCCGATTTCTAGATATTTAAAAATAATTTAAAATTAAAAGCTAGTTTATCTTGTGGTGTTGATAATTAGTTGAAACAAGCAAAGAACTGGTTTCTTTAAACAAAGAAAAATCCCACATACTGTGCTGCCATATATCCTTCACTTAATATGCCTTTTTCTTTTTGTTTTTCCTGAAGCATGTGGTCTGATTGTACATCTGACATGATCTTACCACTGGAGCCAGGAGTTAGGTAGGATTCACCTCACAGGCCATGTGCAGGCACGTCCATGTTAGAGATTTAGTCTGACAGCTGCCTAGGCTCCCTCTACAGTCCGAGCTGTAGGAAAGGCACCTCACTCCATCCTCAGCTTGACATCCTCTCCAGTGACCAGCTCCACCTACACAGCTGACCTTGGCTACATACCCGAAAATTATAAAGCCAAATGCAAAAGATATGGATCCCAGCTGCAGTGAAAGCTGCTGGTTTTATTTAAAATCAACCTTGCTTAATTTCACTGCTTTGACCCAGCCCCAGTGCCTCCCTTCAACCATGCATTACAGGTAACTTCTGTGAGATTAGTGCATTCTTGTCAGGCAGATGCAGAAGGGACTTGCTGAATCATGCCCTCCATCTAAAAGAAAGACTGATGTTCACAGTTAAACCCTATATAAATTATATGCCATTCTTAACAGGGTTAATTATCACAGTATTAAGGACAAAGAGCAAACTGACAGCTGTAGTGCTTCTAACATATGAGAGGGGCTTTTAGCACCTTTGACCTTTCCTGCTCCTTTCCTTGAAGTGCATAAATATTATTCATATTTCTTTCCACTTGGAAAAAAGGAAAAGGAACATGGAAAATAAGTTAATACTTATGAATGACAGTATGATTGTCCACTAAGGAGGTGTCATCAGCCACTAATAATTTTTCCCAGGGCATAAATCACATCCATTATATGTTTCCTGCATATTAGCAGTGCTGGAGCTGAGGACAGAGAACACTGGTTTTGCTTTTGCTGTGTGAATAAAGCCATGATCCTATGTGAATGACTCACTGCTGTTGTGTAAGCTTGTAAGCATCTTTGCGTGAAAGATGAAGGCATTTTAGATGAGCCCGCTCGAATCAGTGCCATCCTCTCAAGCTTGAGGACATAGTTCTCAAGAAGACAGACTTGAAATGCAACAAGATTTGAGCTGATGTGTTACTGGAAAAGAAATCCACCAAAGATTAGCTAAGAAGTATTCGTAATTCACAATTCAGCTTGGCCATGGAAATGCCTTTGGGTTAGGATCTTTTTGAACTACAACTCCAATCATGCAGCATTCCTGAGGGCAGGTGTGGCCATTCTAACTCCATTTTAGGGAACTAGCACATCTGAAACACACCAAAGGGAACTTAGTTTCATGGTAATATTTTTAAGAATTTGGTTCAACAATAGCAGATCGATCGACTTCTTCAATTATTATTTGCAGTTTTAAAGGGAAACTCTTTTTTCCCTGCCTCCAC
The DNA here is from genome assembly GCA_013400915.1 of Pardalotus punctatus. Lineage (NCBI taxonomy): Eukaryota > Metazoa > Chordata > Aves > Passeriformes > Pardalotidae > Pardalotus > Pardalotus punctatus. Next base: position 1,509,298 of record VZTX01003600.1, on the reverse strand, counting down.
TTTTCACTGAACTTGACCTGTCAGGACTAATGTGTGCAGTTATGAATCCCCACAGCATTGCTGTCACAGGCTGGGTACCTGCCACCGCTGCTGTCCTCCTCTGCTCAGCTCTATCGGCTGCTTGGACTGCCGGGGAGGAGAGCAGCTACCCTGGGAGCCCACAGACACCCTGCCTGCCAGGCCCTTTGCTCCAAGATCCCGCTCCCCTCTCTGTGGCTGCTGGCCGTGCCCCCACATGTTGCTTGATGCATCTAGAGGAGCTACTTGGCTCACAGGGCAGCACACATCACTTGCCTGGGAAATGGTGGTGTGTAGGGAGCCTGGGAAGCAGAGACATGTAGAGGTGTACCTTTTGCTAGCACTGCTACATTCCTTTGTCACAAGACTGAAAGTGCATATGGCCTTTATGAACTTAGAGCTGTTATTTCTGGCACTGGTTCCCACTATCTCACCAGTCCTGGGAACTCTATTAGCAGGTACTGCACGGATTACATCAATCACAGCCAAACATGAAAAATCTTGCAAAAATTTATAATCTTGCATATGCAGTCTTGCCTAAGAGATGACACAAGAAAGATAATACAAACTTGAGAGACAAAACTTGTTTAGCAGGCCCTTATTCTTCACTCATCCAGGACAATGTGCTTCTCTGTTGGCTTTGCTTCCCTGGGCAACTGCACTGAAGCTGGAACACTTCCCTCATGCAGCCCAAATGCTGGTTTCCATTTTGTAGAGCTACATAATTCGATTTGCTTTGGTGGTTCAAAAGGTCAGTGGGGAAGGGCTCCTGTGGAGAGGAGAGCAAGCAGCTCTCGCTAACAAATGGGTGCTTGCCTTGGAAAATGGCACATGTCTGTTCACATGCTCCAAACTGCTAAAGCGTCCCACTGAGCGTGAGCCTGCCACAGGAAGAGACTTTACAGATCTTTCAGTCACCAGGAGTAACACAAACAAGATCCAGAATAAACATTTTGCTCTTTAAAAGGGAACCATTATATATAGTGCTTGATAAAGTTTATTGTACCAATTCGCAGAATCGGGAGGGAAAACAGGACCTAGTTGTCTGAGGAAAGCATTCAGATGTAAAATCTGACCTCAGCTCCATGGTGGTGTTGTGACAGGATAGAGACAAAAGGATATTCAAAACACATAGCTAAGAGAGGGGAAAGAAAAGCTGAATCCCAACTGCCGTGTAAGGACAATCACGGTGTGTGAGTTGGAAGGGAATCACCCAGGTCTGCGTCCACATCCAGGGCAAGAATTAATACAAAGGCAGCAGTTCTTGGAAAATTTCAATTATTGTGCATTGCTAAGGTAAAGCAAGAGCATTTTCAGAGCAAGTGAATAAAGGTAAAATATATTATTCTTTTTCACAGAACAGGTCAAAGGAGTGTTATTCCACAAGCACTACAGATCACAAAGAAATATATTCTTCAGAAGTACTGTCCTGCCCTGCTCCTACTGGAATGAGAGACCTCACTAAGAGAGAAGAATTATACCCATACAGGAAGCACCAGTCTGCTACATTTATACAGCATCTCTTATCACAAAGGATTTGAAAGATATTTGAGGTGCTCTGCAGTGTTAACAGGACCATTCAGCTACCAATGAATACAAGCTGCTTGATTCTACCACAACAGGAGTCGACCCCTCTGCCTGGAAAGGCTCCTCAGTGGTGGGGCAGGAGAGCCCAGGCACAGCAGGCCCTCCTGGCACACACACACTGCCCATTCCGCCCTTGATCCTTGTGGGTCTCTTACTGCCCTGGCTGCACTGAGAGCACCCCAACTGAGAGCGACACCAGCACCGTCTGAACTTCGACCCTCAGTGCTTTCCCCTGCACACACCTGACTGATGGGGGGGAATTGTGTGCATGGCAGATGTTGGCCCTGCTGCTCTGCAGCTCCTGGAAGCACTCAGAGAGGCAGAAGGGAAGGGAAGTGCCAAATCAACACTGGCTGTCAGGCAATGATGTCCTCGGTGCTGTATAAGCCTCCTGCCCACTCGGAAGTACACCAGAACCCAGCTGACCATAAGGCTTGTCTGAAGCCCTTGACCCTGCACACGGTTTATGGAAGAACTGTGTGGAACGGTACAGCCTAGAGCAACATGCTGGGCATAACCTACCAAAGAAGCTGCACTACCTGCTGAGCTTGAGCAGACCCAAAAAATTATTTAGAGCTGGTTACCTGTAGGACACTCCCAGCCTTTTGAGCCCAGTGCTTAAAATGTCTGTTTATGACCTCTTCCCTCCCACCCAACATAGTAGGAGATAATTTGTATGAAAAAGCCAGATGCCGGTAGAGAATATTGTGAGGTCAAAATATTTTATACATGTGGCTGAAAAAAACCCCACAGAAGTTACTAAACTGTGGTTTCCATAAAGTGCTCCTAGCATTATTTTTTTAAAGGCACAGCAGTCCTAGAAATACTCAAGTTGGGTGGTCAGTATTTTTGTTTCAGTTTCAAGCGACTGGTGGTAAATAGGAACAGACACACCATGAAAGCTTGAGCCTAACTTTGGCTGCTTTACTGGCAAGAAATCACTGCTCAGACTGAAAATGTTGCCATAGTCTACAAGAAGAAAACTGCAGATCAAATGATATCTCAGAGTATGTGTCAGTTTTAATGTAAAAGACCTTTATCATTAAGCAGAAGTATGAAAAAAGCCCAAAACCACTGAGGGCATTGTGGCATTTTTTTTCTCAGACAGTAAAAAGACTCCTGAATGGCTCTATTTGTGGTTTGTATCTGTGCATCAGGAACATGTGAATTTTGATTTGTAATTATTTAGACACAGGACAGGAAGCCGGAGCCAAGGTTTTATTTCTGCTCTGAAACTGCCTTTCATACTTTCTTGAGATTGTTGAGGAATGACCCTCAAATCCTGGAGTGATACTATGTGTTCTCATATCAAGGTGCAAATACCTTATGAGAAAAATTTTGTCAGAAGCCACCTTTAGTCACTTCATTCACTTTCAACCTTTCTCTTCACCACTTTACAAACAAACAAAAAAAAAATGTTTCTAACAACAGGGATAGCAAAGTCCTTGAAAAATGACCCAGGAAAGAAACACTGACGTGTTTAAAGAGAAGCTTAAACAAACACACATCAGAAATGTGTTTAAAGCTGCAGGAGCTGAGCTGGAGCTGCTACTTTGCGGCTGGGGAGGCAGAGGACGGCTGTAAGGCTGCCAGGACAACACTTGAAAGTGAAAGAGCCCAGTAGCTCCTTTTCCACCCTCACCAAGGCAGGAATTTTGGCTTATGTGCTGGGGCAAGTCCTGGAGCTGAGAGCCCCTAACCAGCCTAACCTGAAAATTTAGCCCTACCAAGAGGTGTTTTGCTCATTATAACAATAAAACCCAAAGGAAGATTGAAAGGCGAGGAATCATCTGTCACCACAGGTTATGGGATGCAAAAAAAGCTTTGCAGGTTCAACTGGGTTCAAAGCAATGTTTGTCTGCCCTGCTGATAAAATTGGTTTTCCTGTTTTCTTGTTTTGAGTATTCGTGCTGCAGTTGCAGCTCTGTCCCTTTCCTGCATAATGGGCCATCTCCCTCCACGGCTGTGTTTCAACAAAAAGAAAGCCTGTGCATGGGAAAAATGACAGAATGCTACCTTGTCCTCAAAACCTTTCATCTAAATTCTTGATTGTGTGTGAGAGGTACCAAATACACCCCGACAGTCATTTTCTGCACTTAGAGCAGAGTCAGAGCTGCTGGGTTCCAGAATTCAGCTGTGGTTGATTCCTCATAAATGCTGCTGAGTTCCTTCCTCTGCCTGCAAAGGGACAGCTCTGTGTCCTCATTTTCACTACTAGGATGTTTTTGAAAAACTCCCATTATTTCGTACTTTGAAAACATGCTGTCTCTTCAGGCATAAAATGCTGGCACTAATAGACCCTGTGGGCTTTTATACAGTAAATTGATCAGATTATTTTGTTTGAAACTATTGTTCTGAATACAATTAGAATTTCTGGCTCTTGGACTGTGTTCATTTTGGCCTCATCACAGCTAAAATTCTGATTTGAAGTCCATATAAATATTTGCCCTTTTAGCATTTATTTTGATTCTAATCATACTCATAGCTTGGTTGTTTGTTTTTTTAAAGAAGAAAAGTACATATAAATCAGATTAAATAGATCACTTTGCTACAGTTTTGCCATGAATGTCTGCTCTGCAGAGCAAGACATCACTGCCAGATTTTTCTAGCAACCTCTGTAAACATTTACTTTACTGTTCTGTAATTGCTTTAACATGTATTTTCCTGCACAAGCTAGCTATTCACCATTAGTTTTATTAGCAGGAAGATTCTGCCTAATATTCAAACTCCACAGATTTCTACACTCTTTCTTGTTTGCTTAAATACCCCAGCTGGTCTTAGCAAATTTAGGACTGTGCTTTGCAAGCAGGGTGACGTCCTGCACCAGAGCCTTGCAATGAAACACAACAGATTTGAATTGCACACCCCAAGCCTATTCAGAAGAGATCCATTTCAGTCTTTAAGCACACACGTCTCTGACACTGATGTAGCCAGGAACAATATTTTTCTGGTCACTTCTGGAGCAGATACTGGATAAGATGAATGGCTGATAAATTAATATATATCTGGCTTATAAAAATGGAGTTCAGGTTTTCCTAACAAAAACAAAATTCATTTCTGGATGGAGTTCAGCCTGTGGACTGACTCTCCCCACATTCCCAGGTGTTCTCTGGCATTTTGTAGTGAACTAACCCAGGACAGTAAGACAGAGCCTTTTAACTCAGCTTGGCTGGTTCGGATGAATAGTTTTTCCGTGTGTTCATAGCGGCAGGCACTCTCTTTTCACAGTGTCCGTAACAAAAGTTAGCATTTACTGCGGTGTCAAGGCTGCACACTGCTTTGCTGTAACATTTCTGAGACAGGCAAAGCCACGGGAGGGGCAGGGCCAGCAAGCCCCAGCCTGGAGCTGCCAGCCTGTGGCAAGGTACAGCTCCCAGTCTGCACACATCAGGTGTGGTTCATGGGAGATGTAGCACATTTCTTGAGATCACTTATTTTAAACCACAGAAATTCATCACCATTAACATTAATTACTGCCTGCCTTGCAGTTTCTGCAGTAGCCAGTGACTGGTTCTGGAACTACAAAATTGTCTCAGTGCAGTGGTTTATTGTGGTCAGGACAAAAAGACTGGAAAACCTACAAAATTGTTAACTTGGAGCAGCTGCTCTGCAAACACACACATGGCTCAGGTGACTTGGCCCTGGCTTTGGAAATGCAGGGCTTTTCAGAAGGCACAAATCCCAAAACTGAGATGTGAAAATCAATACACCACAAATATCTTTTGCCATATGGCACAGGTGCATCATGAGCTATCTGAGATTCTCCAATGCATCACTCAGGATCCTATTTGGTGACTTTGTTCTGAAAATACTTTAAAAAAAACACCTCAGTACACAAGACAGCCCATTTTTACTACAGCTTTTAGGAGAGGGAGAAGGAATTTATCAGAAGTGTATTTAAAGTAAGGTCCAGATTTTTCTAATTTTACAATTTTTTTTCCCCCAGAAAATAAATCCATGTTTCAGCCAATTCAACATATATACAATAATGAATGTGCTGGAGTTCATTATTACAGCCAAATAGTGATGTTTCTAGGCTTCTTTACTCAAGATGAGTGTAACTATACTAGAAAGATACAAGCAGAGGTCCAGATGGGGAAAAAGCAGATATTATAGCCAGACGTGATTATGAAAAGCTCCAGAACAGAATTCAGTGACTTTTTGTTAGGCTAATGTATGCTATGCTGAAAGGCAGCCAGTAAGGAACTGGGTACTTCAGCAGAATATGTCACTTTCTTGGATATGTTTTTCCAGTTGTAAGTGACTGTTACTGTTAAACATTCCTGTCTTACTATTTGCACTCCTCCGGCTGCAGCTTCCAGCTGATGATCCTCCTCATGCCTTTCTCCACTAGATTCAAGAGCCCATTAGAACCCATTAAAGTATTTATGTGTTGTAATCAAGTCACCCCTCAAGCCTCTTCCTGATGGTACTGCATAGATTGAGTGCCTTGAAAATCTCTCCCTGGAAGGCATTATCTCTAGCCCTGAAGTCAGTTTGGGAATTCTTATCCCACTCTGCCTGCCTTCTAACTGCTGGTTTTTAATTTGTTTTCTTTTTTAAAAAATTTGTCCTGTTTTTAAAACCATGATCAGACCATCTTCCCCAATACCAATTTACCAAGAGTATACAAAACAGTTTTCACCCATTTTCTCCTACTTATTACGCCTCCTTTAGCCATCTGGGGATTTTTTTTCCAATTCTGAATACCTATGAGGAGTTGCATATGAAATATTGTCTCAGTTGCCTGTTATATTCAGCAACAGACACAGCACCCCTTCCCACAGCTGTAGCTGGCAATCCTTGTTCCTAAAGATGACTTCTTCCATTGAATCAGTCAATCATGGTAGGAAGCGGCTCAGATATCTCTGACACTCTACTGATCCTGCTATTCAGTATTCTACCAATCACTGTGTTATCCCATTTTTAATGCTTATTCTCAGATTATGGAGAAGCTGCACCTCCCATTGAGCCTGTGCACTGAAGTGCACTTCACAGATTTGATGTTGCAATGCTGATTGAAATACACACTGCAGTCAAAAACTAAACTTAGCCCAGAGGTTGAAATCAGCTCTGTCTGACCACAAGAATTACACTCTTAGACGTCAGTTCTCTGTGTCAGAAATCTTTTTCCTAAGATTTTTCTTGCTTTTCTATACAAAATGAGAACAACTCAATTTTTTTGGAAATGTCATTAAGTAAATTCCCTGCTCCTGCAGAATGATAGTGATTTTTTCTGCTTCTCTTTTGCATGTCAAAACTTTTAATACATGCTGTTTGATTTTCCCCCACTTCTTACTTTCTGTACTTCTAATTCCTTACTTTGTTTTCTCCTAAAGTAAGACATGCTTTTAGCCAAAACAGTGTTTTCATATAGCCAAGGAATATTGGCTTTTTGGCCATCTGGAAAAATCTTAGAGATCTTTGAGATTTCTTTGACATTTTGTGGGCACACACGTCATATTTGTCATTATTTTTGTTCAGCCCTGATAAAGCAGACCTTGGGAATCAGTCACCATAGACAACAGTGCTTGGGACTGGCTCTCTCTCCATTGGATCACATCCATTGCTGATGTAATCAGGACATGATCATCAGCTGCTGTGTAAACACTGATTTCTGGCCCACCAAGTAACTCCTTTTACTCGTTATAAATTCGACTCCAATTGCAGCTACTGTGTTTAAAGAGGAAGAAATTTTGAAATAAAAATGCACCTTTACAATTAGGAACTTTGACAATGCTCCACTTTGGGTGCCTAAGAACTATGACATATGAGCTTAAGGGTCAAACTGCCTTCTCCTGTAAACCTTGATTTTTTTCACCATATTTTGGAGAGGAAGGTAGGAAATGATGTATCATGTTCTCTCATTTTATTTATGATCCATGAAAGGTTCTCTACCAGTATCTTCTGATGGGCTTTGCAGCAGTAATGCATTTGAATCAGAACTAATCTGTTCTCATTCACCAATGTAATTAATACAAGCAAAGGTCTCTATAATACCCAATTAATAGACACATGCATCATCAGAAAACTAATTCAGATTCATCCCCTTCCAGGTTCCTAATTTGCCCTAAATATTATCTGAATTCTGTGCAGACCAAAGGCTTTTGATAAACTTGGTAAATTAAATGGCTCCAGCTACCTCAGTGCAGATAGCTCCATTCTTCATGGCTTAAAATCCTATCTGCAAAATCCATACGACTTAAAAACACTGTCATAGAAGAAAAAGATAAGCTGCTTATGGTAGTTTGAAAGTCATGTTAGATTACTGTGGAATTTGACTTTTTCTGGAGGAAATCCACATGTGTGTCAATTGTAGCAGCTAGAATTGGGTCTCCTAGTTATTTAAGCAGTTGGGGTAAAGAGAAAATTCTCTGCACAGGCTAAAGCACGGAGGGAAGCTGCTGTGTCCCTCCCTGGAAGCACAGCAGCCTGCTGGGCTCCTGCAGCCATGCCCCCCACCTGTGCTCAGTGCTTTTTGCACAAGACAAGTGCAACTGGAAAACTGCTAAGCCAGAACCCTCCAGGGAACTTATCTTTTACTATGCCTTGGTGCAAAGCTGCATAGTTCGTTTTATGAATGACTAGTACATTGCGTGACTATTTCTATTTTTATTCCCTGTTTCAGTTGACAGATTTTATAAATGTGTTGGTACAGCTTCACATACAACACAAGAAAACTGAGTTTTCAAGCAGGTTATTCTGGAAGCTCAACAAAGGAAACAATGATCCCAGGGAAGAGCTAACATGAAGAGGACAAAGACGCTCAGATCAGCATGTGAAGGTAAGATCAGGGAGACAACAAGATCTATTAGCAATGTAATTTTTGCCTGTAATTGCCTTTTTTTATTCTCAGTGCCAAGTGACACTAAGTGTATGGAGAGAACTGATAAAATGAGTTGAAGAGAGGGGGAATAAAAGACACAACAATGTGCACTCACAACCCAGGGGGCCAGCTGTCCTGCGTTGCATCAGAAGAGGCGCCAGCAGGTAGAGAGAGGGGCTTCTCCCCCTCAATTCTGCCCTTGTGATACCCTACCTGGAGCGCTGCGTCCGGCTCTGGGTCCTCAGATCAGGAAAGATGTGGACCAGTTAGAGTGGGTCCAGAGGAGGCCGAGAAGATGATCAGAGGGCTGGGGCACCTCTCCTACAAAGGCACGCTGAGAGAGCTGGGGCTGTTCAGCCTAGAGAGTGGAAATCAGTGTGTGCTTTGAGACTCTGCTGCCTGGTGATCACTGGAGGTGATCTGTGTTTGAAAGCAGCTTAGTGTTCAAGCACAAAAAATATGCACAGAGGATTCCCTGCCTTCCAGATGAGACAGGTAAGTAGGGTGCACACAAACCATGATGTGCACTGCTTGTTTTTGTGGAGACTGCCTCAACCAGGAAACTATTTCAGAACACCTGATGTAATCAGGCCTTCAGACAAGGACAGATGTCATCAAGCCATGTCATGGGATTAAAGCCAGTGGTTAAACTGACAGCATAAAATGCATCAAATAGGCAAAGAAAGAGTTGAATGCCTGTAATAAAAACATTATGGCAGACAGATAATTTTTTTGTAACTAATAATGAACAGGAACCAGCATCTGCACTGAAGCAAAGAAGCAGCGAGGGAACACAAGCCCAGTGACTGTGACTGCAGACTTGCTGAACTCATTGAGAGCCATGACATGAAATGTATAAGCACCTGATGCAAGATTAATGATGCTGCCTGCAGGAGAAGGTTTGAAGCAAAAACTGTTAAAAGAAGCAAGCAAGAACTAAAATGATATTACTTAAAACGTGTGTAAGCAAAATACATTGGCAAATAAAGAAGTCCAGGGAATACCAGAGGAAGTACCCTAGACATTGGATCAGAAAACCCTGTATCACTGTATCAGCACTTTGCCCTGCACCAGGAATCATGAGGGAAGGACATTGACAGATGACTGCACACCTGGACAAGTAAATCAAGTTTTCTATTAATGTATGCCACAGAAAGCTGCAGCAAAGAGGTTCTTGTGTATTTTTCACTCTGCTGTGCTGCCTGCATTTTAGCTGGGAAGCCACAATTCAATTAAATAAAAAGGTGGAGCACTCATGCCAAAGTAACAAATTGGAAGTCCTAAGAAACAGGTTCAGCAAAATCTGCACGGGAGCAGACAGATATCTGATCTAAGTTTTAACCCTCCAGCTTTCCCAAACCTTGTTTATGTATTAGCCAGAGAGAAGACATAATAAACATGGGTTGTTTTATTTTTCTTTTAATATATGCTCTGATCAAAATTTGAGAGGGAATTTCTGTGCTGTAATTGGCACTACTCAAAGCATATTTCCTTTTTGAAGTAGTGATTAGTTGAAATATCACTCTTCTCTATGGCCCACAGTCACTCTCTAAAACAACAAGCTACACAGGTGATTTTCAAGGCTGTTGTTATTTTTGGCTGTTTGCAGAAATTCTTCAGCTATGATTTTTCAAATTGAACACGACACTTTCAACTGACATGACAAACTTTAGGCAGGATGTCTTGAATCCCCACCTCCTCCAGCCCTCATGCTGTCTGAAGAATTACCATGACCAGAAAAGGCTGATTTCCTTTCACAAGCTGAAGGCATGACAAGTCAGCACTGATTGTAAGGAATAAGAACAAACTCCTGCTCTCAGGCTAGTTCCTGATGGACAGCAGAAAAGGACTTTCTGAAAAAAACTCCTATTACAGTACAGTAAAAAAAAAAAAAAAAGGCTGTGTTAGTAACACAAATAAATTTGTTCTGCACCCACAAGGGAAAGAAAGCATTTATTGCACATCTCTTGACAAATTTTGGTAAATGCCTTGACCCCAAACATCCTTCTTCTGTCCTCTTATGTTCCCTCTTGGCAGGTCTGTGCAGTGTGTTGGTGGTACACCCCTGCTCTGTTTCGTCAATTCTGTCTGTGAATGACAACTTGTTTTACTGGGGTGTGAGCAGCCGGTCATCTGGCAAGGACTCACAGGAACTCCAATCCAAAAAGCCAATCTCTTCCTAGCTCCAAGCCTGCAAGGCTTTAATGAGGTATTGTGGAGAAGCAGCAGCTCTCAGAGATTCACTAAAGATGAGGACATCCTCCCACAGCTACTAATTGCTCTAACTCACTAGATTGTGTTGTTTGTGAAAACTGGACCCTGCAAAGTGATTCTCTCAATTTAAATTTTTGCAATGCTTTGTGCCTGTGTTGGAACTTTTCCACTCTGCCCGTGAATCAAAGCACACAACAGATTTATTTTCTTTTTTATAATGACAGAAGAAAATCATTTTGCTGGGGTCTGTGCATAACCTTGTCTAGATAAATATTCAACTGCTAAAAGCTATGCTATTGTTAACTTTCTGAGAAATAATTATAAAGGTATCATCAATATTGTGCCCTGTAGAGTGTTTAACTATTGGAATACAACCTTTCTAAACATCCAGATGAAAAATATTTTGCTGCTGCAGGTCTGACTAAAATTAGAGTAAAAACCTAGCCTTTTAAGAAGAGATGTGCAAGCCACTGTTGGATCAAAATGTATTTCCTCAGTGAAGGTACAAAGCTTCTAGCATATATTGGTTTTGATCTCATTAAGAAAAAAAGAAATCCATTCATCTGCTCATGCTTTTTATGAATGCAATAACTTCCAGTCCACCTAAACTGTTCTTAGCTCTACCTTGCAAATTCATTAAAATATGGCACTTGTCATTCATAACCTACATATCAAAGTTTACATTTGAGGGTGTTTAAATTAAGGACTGCATAGATCAGAGCTGTTAGTACCACTCATTTTGCTTAGAAATACATGTTAGAACCAAGCCAGTAGGTTTTGCCTCAAGTGTTGGAAAATTATCTCTCAAGCTGCATTTCTACAGAGAGATAACAACCTGCAAAACCCAAGCTTAGGTAATTCCATTAGAAGCATTTGGGGATAATATTAGCAGAGTTTCGTAAATTAAACACAGCAAGAGATTTTACATCTCAGAGGGCCACGTTCAGAGCAGGCAAATGGCAAGAGATGTGCACCTGCATCTGCCAGCTAAGCAGACATTGTACCTGTGAAAATTCATCTCCAGCCCTGTCTTCCCCTCACCTGACCTGCTCACTCAGGCAGTACATGCACCTGACAGGCACAGGCCTGATTGGTTTTGCTTGTTTTCCTGAGTTGTTTTTCCTCTCATGGAAATATTTTGCAAATATGAATTGACACCCCAACTGGCTTTTTCTAACTTATTGTAGGAACAGACTTGAAAGAGGGGCAGATTCCCGATCTGAAGGAGGAGCAGGGCTTTGCTCCACAGTGTGGATTTGCCTTGAAGTGTCTCACTGGGCCATCTGTGATCTCTGCTCTGAAGCTGAAGACGCTTTTGAAATAGCAGCGATGCAGATGCCCTATTCAGATGCTGAGAGTCTGCACTGGTTTAACTGTTTCTAGACAAAGAGCTGAAAAGCTCTGCTCTGCAGAAAAGCATCCTTCGTGGAATGATTATGGTTAACACCTTTGCACTACAGGACACTCAAACTGACCAAAAGGATAATGTTTACCAGAATAGATAAGTGTGTTGTAGTGTTGTAGGGGTCACGTCTCTGAAATACTCCTCTTTTCCCATGGAAAAGACATCAGAAACCTCATGCCCTACTTGCAAAAATGTGAAATAAACACCTATGTGTGCATAACAAACAAACAAACAAACAAAAAAAACCAAACCAAACCAAAACAAAAAAAAAACTAAGCAGGAAAGCAAAACAAATCTTTTGAAATACAGTTATAAAATCTTAAACTACAGTTCATAAAGGTCAGGCTGTCCAGGTATTCAACAGAGAGACTTGCACTTGCTGCTATGGTAGCACTGGCTGAGCATTTAGTGTTGGTCATTCACCAAACTTCTGTGAGGGGCTGGGTTGCTGCATCCCCACAGAGCTGTGCCCCAGCTTAGACTTGGACTCTTGCTATGCTTTATTTCCTTCTTCCCACTGGAGGATGATTTTGGTTTCCAGCTAGATCTGTACAAAATTTGTAATAGCTGAGAACTAAATACTTTTCACGGCATTTTGAATGTGTCATGGCTTTTACCAAAGGAGTAACAGGTCAGAATTGACAGTCTTTGGAAAAGTTATCACTAGCTCTCTTTTCCTTTCCTAGTCCCTGAGGGTCTGACAGTCTTAAGGAAGCAGGATTTCCTTGCCTCTCTGGGTTTCTTACTGAGCTGCTGGATGTAGCCTGAGTGAGCAAAACCCTATTGCTGCTGTGCAGGAGCCCCCTGGCAAGCTCTCATCAGCCATCCTCAGCAGGTAAGCCAGGAGTGGTGTTGCCAGGGTGACCTCCTCGCCAGCAGCCTTGTCATCTGCAGGGAGAGCCACAGTTTAGCTCTTGCTGGGTACAGCAATTAGATTTTGACAGTGTAGCACTCAGCCAACAACTCCATACTGCAAGGCTTTAACGAGCTCCCTGAGAAATGGGAAGCAGCCTCACATCCAAAATGGAGTTTTCAGCCCCACGGGAAGGTAGCCAGAGCTCTCAGGTGCAGGGTCATGCTGTAAACCAGGCATGGATGCAACCTGGGGTGGCATCCCACAGCAGACACACAGGAGCACCTAAGGGTGAGTGAGCAGCACGTAGCTCCCCAGAAATCTCCTGGGAAAATCTGCTTGTACGAGGCATTCAGTTAAAAACAACAGCAAGCACACTTGCAAAATCAGCTTACAGCTTCCAAGGTGGGAGAGGAATGCTATCTCCCCAAGTGTGCTGCATGGAGTTTGGCTCTCTCTTAGCACTTACTAAATGACTTCAACGTTGTTTTACATACTCTTCTATTCTCCTTGAAATGGCGTATTTTCTTACAAATATTCAGCGAGGCATCTCTCTTCCTGCTGCACCCTAGAAAGGCCTGCACAGTCCCTCAAGACTGGACTCAAGGCCTTGGTGGAGGCTTTAATCAAGGGGCAGTTTAATTGCATAAAAATAGGTGACAAGCAAATACTTGTACTGCCAGAAATTGTTTTCAAGAGAGTCCATAAAGTGAAAACAAAACACAAAACCTCCATGCTGTAAGACAGCAATGCTACACAGGTAGGAGCCAGCATAGGGCTGTTTCTGGAAAGTATTTTAACACAGCAGTCATGTTGTAAAACCTATTCTAACCAGTGCTGAGAAAATCAAAAGAGAATTGATGCAAAGAGGAGAAATGTGGTGGGATGAGTTAAGGGAATTAACATAGCTAATAAGAAGCATGCAGAATAAATTAACTATGATAGCTAATTTATCTTCAATAAACACATTTATATGTAGGATTACATGAACGAAGAGGACAAGCAGATTTTAACTCTCTGCAGGTAAATGTTCTCCCATTTGCATTTACACTGATTCTCACACTGCTTTATCGACATTAAATTATAAAGAGGAGGACAAGTCCTTTTCCTCAGCAGCGCTACAGAAGGAAAGGAGGTTTGTCCAGTCAACAGAGATAATCACAAGCTGTGTTGTTCAGCTTCACTGTGCCACCTCCTGCATCTGTGCACAAGAGATGGGAGCTCTCAGCCTCCCACGTAAATTAGTAGCACCCCACTACAAATTGGAGGCAGGAGATTCAAAGGTCCTTAAGACAGAGAAAGCATCTGAAGAACTAAAGACAGGCATGGGAACATGGAAAGTGAATTTCCCTCCTTGTTTCATTCCTTAAAAATGCTGTGACTGGTGATATTTTCATATTCTTCCCCAACTGAGGGACAAAAGCACAGGCTTAGGAGCTGCTGCAGGGAAGTTCCCTCCTTGAGCCAGGCTCCAGGTGCCCTAGAGCATGGTGCAGGCACCACAACAATTCACACAGACAGCTCAAAATGCTTCTGTACAAAACAAAGGGAAAATGTTTTTGACAACAAGCTTTTGCAGCTTGAGAGTCTGGTGCTCAAAATGAATATTCTGCCATTACAGTGGATCAGCACTTGAGTCCACTCACTTCAGTCTTCGAGATGCCATCTGCTGTCTTTGCTCGTATTTTTCTCTTCTCTCTCCCCTTTTAAACAGTAATTCTGGTTAATGATATGTCACCTTATATCAGTGTCTATGGCAGCATATACTGTGTACACAGAGTGCTGTACATGAGCTGCAGGGTGCAATTCCACCTCAAAACAACCCCTGAGAGTGCCAGGTCCTGCACCCAGCACTCAGCAGCACACACATCACCTTGCAGAAAGATGATGAAGTCTCTGGCCACCAGAGGCAGGGTGTGGCCCCAGATGACAACAAATTAAAAAGCAGAGCACTATTGAGCAACCCCATAATGACTTAGATACCTCCTAAGGATTTACACAGGCAAGAGTAATTTGTTTTTTGGAGAGATGTGAAGGTGTTGCAGATTTTGAAGGGCTAACATGTGCCTGCTCTCCAGAAGACAGCTCTGTCTCCCAGCTGAAAAGCACATGTGGGCTGTCAGTGATCAGCAGTTTGGCATGGAAGCCAGGCTACAGAAATGGCTCATGAACAGCACATCATGTTCATGTGAATTCACTGCAGCTACATGGTTTCTCTGCTGTACCATTTAGGATCATCCGCTCTGCACAGTAAATAATTTATTGTCCCCTTTTCAAAGAGGACTTCCTATAGCACAGAACACATGGAAAATCATCATGATTGACAAAAATCTAGCTTGTGAAAGAGTTCTTGCACTTTCTGACTATGAATAAGTTATGTTCTATTCACAGGAACTTAGTGTAACTACAATATTTAGCTGCCATGCTATTCAGTATCATCTTGCCTGCACAGTAAATAATTTATCTGTTTATTTCCACAGGGGACGTCCTATGAGCAAAGTTGAATGGCAGCTGATTGCATGCACAGTGTGTATAGCCCCAGCAAGGATTTGCAGCAGCCCTGTGAGAGCAGCCCTGGTTACTGCTGCCGCTGGAACGGCTGAGAAGGGAGCACAGTGCCTGTTGATAAGCTTTTCTAGGGGAGCATCCACAGCTACATGTGTGCTGGGATAGCCCCTGGGATACCTTCAGCAACCTGCCAGCCTTTCTCTGCCTCAGGTGAGCCTGCAAGGGAGCGAACAACGGCTCCTCACTAAGGGTAGAGTTTGCTCGTACCATATTCATCTTCCAAACTCACTTTGAGGCATCTCAAGGGAATGTTAAAAAGTCACTCACGTATCTCTATGATATTTGATTTTTTAAAAAAATGTAAAAATCAGATTCACTGCTGTTTTACCAGGAATATCCTAAAGCATTTTTTGTACTTGGGGCTTCCAACTCCCACTTTGCCACTAAATGCATGGTCCTAAACAAGGAGCAATTGTCTCTGACATGATTATATTTCCCCACTCCTCAAGGAGGCTGTGAGTCTGAACTAATGTTTTTAAAGCACTTTGCATGAAAGATTATATCTGCACCTTACAGATTTGCCTGCTACTCCTTTTCCTTTTGGCTGATGATGCATTTTTGTGCACCATTTTTGCCCTGTGTCTGTTACTATGCTGTCTTTGCCTTCACCAAGATGTGTTTTATTCCAAGAACTCTCCCTGAAAACAGGGGCCGAATCCATACCCAAAGCTGGCTACCCCAGAGGATCAGGTCCCAGGCGCACAATTTATGCCTTAAGTGCTCCTGAAATCCCTTGCAGCGGTGCATGGTCTAATGTGCTTCTAGAAGAATTAAGAGGAGTAGATTCCGTTGCTAGATGAGCAAATTAATCTGATTTATAAACTTCATAAATCCCTATTGCTTATAGAACATCACACAAAAATGCACAGTTGAATTAGCAGGTTACTAATGTGCTCCAAATGAGGATTTGTCACAAATATACTCAAAGGTTTTTGAACTTCTACAGGAACTCACAATATTCAGCACTTTGCATAACTTCTGAGCACACTGAGTTAGGTTTTAAAACATTAATTTGGACTGTGACTTCAATAAGACCTGCTTTCTTCTTACAGCAATTATTCAATTCAACTTAATTCAATTAAGCTACAGCTGTTTATGCCAGTGTAATTAGGAGGAGAATCTATCCTGATAAGATACAACATGACTTTGAAATTCAGTGCTTAGGCTGCACTTTAGAATACAGTTACATATGAGGTACAGGCAGCCTTGCTTTCCTAGTCTGCCAGTGTTACCAACTCAGACAAACAGCCAAGACAAAAAATACGATTGTTTGGAGATTTCAGAATTCCTTATTGACCTCCTTAATCAACAAAAAGAGATTTTATACTGGAATGGAAAGTAATGGTCCTGCCAAATTAATTGTATTGACATTCTACACTTTTACACAGTCCCCACTGGCCTGGAAAATTCTGGTGGCTTTTTATTGAAAGTAGTCTCAGTTTATATTAAATCTGCAGAGACATTTGCAACTTCATGTACTTTGGAAGACATTTTGATGAGTATATTATTAGTTTCAGAATCATGAAAGTTTTGCCTTACAATGAGATGAATTACACTTAGGGTAAGTAAAGATGTGAATTTTTCAAGTAATGTGGATTTCTCCTGTTGCTTGAGCAATAAATTACTCCTGAAACCTGGGCATGAGTCTGCCCAGAGGAGATAATAAAAAATGGATGCTGCACAAAAGTTATGCCAGAGTGCCACAGGATGAAAATTTTACTTCTAAAAAGAAGATAAAATAGAAAAATAAGAAGTAGAAAAGAGCAAAAATGTTTCTTTTGGTTTTGATGCTTGCCCAGTCATGTAATTTGAAATGTTTTGCTTCACCTGAAATGGAACATTAAGCTTTCGTTCCTTATCAGATCTTTCCTTGCCTTTCATTTGAACACTTCCCTAACAGAATGATAAAAGTTCATTTTATTTGTATAGTCTCAGCCCATAACCCTCCTGACACATGTTTTCTCAAGGAATCAAATCCAAACTAAACATGGAGACAGCTTTGTTTATGCACAGTTGGTTTGGGTTTTTTTCTGACCCTTGTTACCAAGGAATTCTACTGTCTACGGAAAAAGGGTTTCATCTGCTAAGAATGCCATAATATACTTGTGCAGATTATAACAGGAACCCTGGTATTAATTGTGGCACTGATTTGTCACATCAAAGGTAGGTGAGCAGAGATGAGCACAAGTTACTGGGCAGTAGAATTACAGTCTTAAACCCCAAACAGGCAAAAACATCAGAAAAATCTTACAGTCACAAAAATCACATAGTGGGCACAAGGAAAAAAGATTATATTCTATGGGGAACTAGCACATGCAGCACATTTCAGATGACAAGATCCACTGTGCCCCCAAGATCAGATTAGTCTCTCTCTTTGGTATGGTCTACCAAGCAACATTGTATACAAATTTAAGATGATGCAATTTATAGTTTCGAGGCAGTAAACAATTTTTTTTACAGATCCACCTCTGAAAGAAAAATTAAATAATCCTTGCAATTCCTTCTTTCCAAAACAATGCTAAAAAGAACTGTTGACATTGATACCAATGTTTAGCCCAGTTTCCTTAATGTTTTGGGCAACTTTTCCTGTGAGACTCTCAATTCTCCCTGCTTTGTAATCCTTCTGGAGAACTTACTTAAAAACTTGGGGCAGAAAAGGAAATGCAAAAACAAACAACAAACCAAAAATGCTACTACACAAACCAGCTATTTGTTCTAACCGCACAGATCTGAGAAACCTCTCCCAATACCTGCTTATAGTCACCTCAGCAAGCAGTTGAGAATGAAATGGGCTCTTGTCCAACATGTTTCCCACTCAAAGCATTTCACAAGTATTAGCTAAACAACCCTTGTAATGAGCCCACAAGACAAATAATAAATGTTTTTTACAGACAGAGGTAGGAGAGAGGATCTGGCTGACTTGCCAGTGGCCACTTGGAGAACAAGCTGCAGAACCCAATAGAAACTCTGAATTTCCCAGCTCCACTCACCAAGAGCCCATTGGATAACTATTTACATTTACAGAAAAGATTGACGTCACTTTTGGGGGTGAGCAGCAGTTAAGGTGTGGTAATCAATACAGAGAGACCATCTCTTCCCCATCTTTTTGTAGCACAGAGTCACTGTGTCACTTGTCCTGCCCGCACAGGGTGTCCCAGCCCCGCCGTGCCCACTCTGACTGTCACACACACACAAGCCCGGGTGAGATGTCACCGGCTGCTCAACGCAGTTTGAGGCACCCCGTGGTACCTCAGCATTGACACAGTGCAGATGGACATAAGAATCCATCCACTTTGGAACGTTTTCTGTGTGTTTATTTTAGCCCTGAATTATGCAAATCCTCATCCCAGCCCACATGCCTCTGGGAGTCAGCGGTGGGGTAAAAAGGCTGAACCTGCAGGTGAATTGTGATAGTCTTTGGAGAAGCAATTATTCTGCCCTGACAGGCACAAATTTTAAATTGTAAAGCTTGAAATTATGGTACAATTCTGATTATGTTTCTGGCAGTTCCACACTGTCTCATTGAGAAATTTAAATTTATAGAGAAGACAAAAATAAAAGGTGACAAAGACTGCATATTTTCCCTCAAAATATAAATTATTCAGTAATACTAAAAACACATGAGCAGCAGTCAGGGTTCCCACAATTCTGTGACATTCTAGTCTTTGGCAATTTCTATTGAATTCAACAAGAGACTGAAAAGTCTTCCTACCTGTCTTCTTTTTTTTTTAACTTTTTTTTTTCTTTTTTTGGTAATAGTGGTTATAACTGTAACAAAACAGTCAAGCGAATGTGAAAAGCTAACAGCAAAAATAACAGGCATTGGCACAGAATTCATTAAGAATGAAAAAAAATCAATTTTTTTGTCTTACAACAGTGTGTCTTGGGAACACTAATAATAGGTGCCTCTCTTCTCTCTGAAATGACTTTTCCCCCTCTTTGCACGTGATCTGACACAGGACTTTTGTCTAACTGCAATATCTAGATGCAAAGTAAGTGAGAGGAGGAACCCTTATCTGCTATTTTAAACACAGAAATTCTGTCTGGAGAAGGGATGATTAAAATGCTCTGTGTGGCAACGGTAGATGAGCAACTGTCTCCCTGACAACACTGATAATGCTGATATGAATAAAACCCCAGGTTTACATAGAAGTTTGGAGTCTCAGGTCCTAGAAATGTCAGAAGCAGCTGAGCTTGGCATACCATTGAGTACTGCTATTGATTTCTTAATTATCAGGCATGCAATGTTGATATCCTGTTTATTCTATTTTTTATTTAGTTTTCTCTTTTTCTGTTGCTGTCTCAGAAAAATGTAACAAGTTTAGAACTGTGGCTCTAACAGCCTCATTTTTCCCAGTACGCCCTGTTAGATCCAAAGTCTGATATATTTATTGCTTTACAATTTCTTAACTGATTCATTACATAAAGGAAGGACATTATTTGCTTTTCTTTATTGCCACAAGACATATTTATATCAACTAATTGCATTGGATATTCACATAATTACCCCTCATTTCTGGAAAAAAACATACAAAGTTAATGTTGTGTAACCCTGGGAAAATCATACCATTAGGCCTTTTGAAGAACTCTGACAGGAAAGGCGCTTTATTTCTGCAAAATATAGGTTTAGGCTTCAGAGTCAATTGCTTTTTTCAAAGTTTAAATCAAGCAGCATGCATCCATAGCTTCATTATGACTGAGAAAGTATATGTTTGTGAGCCGTAATCAATAGATAAGCACCGGTTCCCTGAACTAAAATATATCTATGCACATAAATTGCAATCCAGAGGCTTCCCAGGCTGCATGGCCTTAGTGCCTTGCACCTGCTGAGCCCTGGCTGAGGAGCATGGGATTATTTGATATGCTGGGGTGAGCACAGGCGATGCCCTATTGCGGTGGGCAATTATCCAGCAGAGAGCGTGTGGGGCTGAGCAGCTGCAGCCGCAGTCCTGCTAAACCCTGGACGTTAAGATGTTCTGCTAAGCTAAGGTGTGAAACAGCAACTGGAGCAAGGTCTCCCACTTCTTCCAGAACTATCCTAACAACTGTGGAGAGTCAGGCTCTCCTTACAGCTTGTCTCTTCAATATGAGTCATATACAAATCAGGAAGATAATGTACAAAACATTTGGGGCGACTCCACAGGTCTCCCCAGATGTTGTGCTGAGACTCCAGCAGGACCAAGCACAGACAGACAGACAGACAATCCCTCAATCCCACCCTTGTTCCTGCTGCAATCCCTACCTGTGCCAGCCTAACTGGGTTGGTAAGAAGCACGGCACCCCACTCGGGGAAGGAAACGAGCAGGAGCTCTTACTGCGCTGCAGAGTTATAACTACATTTTCACCATCCTGGCTTTTAGGAGCGTGCCCCTAGCAAGACAAGGAGCCGCTGGGCTGGAGCAGCCCCCGTGCGCCCTGCAGAGCGCTGCGGGCACGGCGCTCACCTCGGGGCTGCTCCCAGCGCTGCCCGCAGCCCGGCAGGCTCCGAGAGCTCGGCACAGGAGGCACGGCGGCCCCGGGGCTCTGTGCTCAGCACGCTGCGGCGTTGAGGTGGGCAGAGCTGCACAGCAGCAGCTCTTCATCTCAGCCTGGGCGCGGTGGCTGTAAACTAGACTTACACCGAGATACCCCCATCTTTCTTCTTGCTTTTACATATCACGCGTCAGCAGGCTGTTCCCAGAGGCCAGCAGGAAATCACACATCGTTTTCTTCCACTCCCAGCAGCGCTCGTTATATACACACAAACACATCGGCTGCAGCAGAAGCAGGCTGACCCAAGACCGCATTCGGAAGAGCCACCAAGACACCGGAGACAGAAGCCCACCCAAGGGGAGGGGGGCAGGTTGGCCCTTGCCAGCTCCAAGGGCTGGCTGCACAGCAGTGCTGCCGCCAGATGCTCGCTGCAGCCCAAACCTGCTCGCTGGGCCTTGCACCCAGGCAAGATCTCTGGAGGAGCTGCCTTTACAAAAGAGGTTCCTGCAGCTACTGGTGACAAATGAGAAGGAAATTATTCATATGGCATCAACTGTCATTTTAATGGGCTACTTATCACACCGTTGCCACTCGTGTCTGCTATAGTAGCGCTCAGGCGCCTAATTGTTCTGAGCGCTGTGCTAACACAGGGAAGGTGATTCCCTGCATGCTAATCATCTTTCACAAATCGTGCTGGATATTCCTTTAGTTATGGGGTGTGGGGAAAAACCTGTCTATAAGCTCATTGCTCAATTTTCAGATACAGCTTTGATAGCAAAAGAAAAGTAATTAGTAGCTTGGTCCCTGGCACCTGAAAATAATAATTTGACAAGTTTGCTTTGAATACTTACTTCCAAAGTGTCTATTCAGAATACACTAATTTAATTTCTAGGAGATGACTAGAAGATATAAAGCTAAAGATTTTTTTTCCCTTTGTTATGGCAAGATACTTCAATCTAAAAATCCTTGAAATAAGAATAATAAAATCATACTAAAATTAAAATAAATAAAGTTCAGGTTTTTAATATTTGCTAGAAAAAAAGTAATACATAGTAATTTAATGAAATTAAATTGTCATTTATTAAATTAAATGCTACAGTAGCATAAAAGACAATAGTATCAAAAGATAACTACAGCATATACTTGCTTGTGTAGCTGGTATTTTCAGTTGATTTTAGCATAACTACTGTTGCTTTTCAATCTGTGCACAACTGGGCTTTACATAGAGGCTTTGACAATGCTTAGTCCAATTTGATGTAGGAGTCTCTCTCCCAAAAACCTGGAAATGGGGACCATTTGCTTGCAACATTTGTTTCTTCTGCCTTTAGGCTATAGCTTGCAGCATCACTTCTAGTCCTCCGGTCTTCCTAACCAGGATACAGAACAGGGCTCAAACCATAGGGTTGAGCATCAAGACAAAGGCAAAGCAAATGCTTCAGATTTGGAATTTTTCACTATAAAGCATTTATCAAGGAATTCTGAAGGCTGAATTAATTCATTAGAACCATCTGATCACAGGTAATTCACCATAAACAGGAGGAAAACCAGGTGAACAGATTGTTTACTATGAATGTTTTTGCCACGCTGTGGGCACAGCAGCAATAGCAGCCCTTCCGTGTTTGCCTGCTCTGAGCACTTTGTCAAACGCAGCCGAGGCTGCAAAGTCGACAGGGATGGATGCTCTATTGCCTAATTCCCAGCGGAGGGCTACTGGAAGTACAGCCAGCGGAAGGTTTCCCACGTATTTCAAAGAGTGGCAGGGTTGTTATTCAGTGTGAACCGTGACACAACCAAAGGCTCCACTATTGCAGACCTATTAACATTAAGTAGATTGGTCCCTTGAGCATAAAAGGCTCTTCAATCAGCAATGAATATTTTTCAAACAACTGAATATTTTTCAAGAACTGCTGCACCTACCATTTTAAAAAGAATAAAAAGGCTTCAAGTTTTCCTTAACAAAGAACAGTCATTGAGTTTTGTCCCACTATGCCATGCCCTTTGTCCCAGCTGATAAACACTTGCTTTAAAATTTCTTATTTGCCCATCCTAATTTTTTTTGTGAAGGCTAGAAATTGTGATTTTATTTCCATTTTATATTTGTGGCTACTTTGTGCCAAGTTTTCCCCATTATGGCTTTTTATTTGAACCAAAATAGTTTTTTCATGGTGTTTCTTTCTGAGATTTGGCTAATTTAAAGTGATCACAGATCCTATTGCCCTTTTCAAGTTGCACAAATAAAGCCCTTCTGGTTTGCTCCCATATGATACTCCCCACATCAGTCATTACCTAATTTCTTGTCCTGTTTCACATCCTCTTTCGTGTACATGGGTGATGAGGGCACAATATATTTTTCCAGGATAACTCTTGCATAGGCCATCATCGCACCACGTATCTATCACAACTATATTTTGTAAAACTGAACTATTTTGGCCCTTACATTTTATAATTTATACTGCAAGTTTTGTCTACTTGTGCTAGTGACTGGTGAGACTTACCAGGCAAATATTCCATTGATTTGGTGCACCCAGCTTGAGTTTAGCTATGAGACTGAATATAGCATTTTAAAGATATTTTGTTTTGCTAGGGAGGGATTTTCTCAGTCTGTCTGTCTTGATATTGGATGCAGGTTTAAAGCATTGGTAAATGCTTAAAGACCATCTCTTTTTTTAACAAAAGAGTAAACGTAGTTTCAAGGAATTAAACATTTCTATTAGAGTCTATGAAGATATCATAACCATATTTGACTGAATCTACTTCTGTCTACAGTCCTTTGCATTTCTCATAAGCAGCATATTTAGATACCCTCTGTCTTTCCAGGAAATAAGGATGATAGTGAAATATGCAACAGTGGGAGGAGATCCTCTTATCACCACTAATATCTAATTTCCAAACATCCTTGGTTAAAACTGCTGTTTTTAAAACAGGCTGTTGCACAGTGACAAAGAATTGCTTTATTTTCTATGCTGCAGCAAAGAACAGGCCTGTGTTAATTTATCTGGAATAAACATGCATACAGCCCACATTGTCGTCCGACACCGTTGTTTACAGTTGCTGGCCCTGTGTGCTGTGCTGTAGATGTGGCCTGGTACATATGTGTGGGGTGTTAGAAAGGCCAGGCTTTGCTGGCAGCATGAGGCAGCTCTCACTCCTTGTCCCTCAGCTATTTTCATTAGGTCTTATTCATGTGCCCCTGAGAGTGAGAGAGTCAAAGTCATCTGCCTGCTGGTTATTATGCTGCTGCACAAAGGGGTCCTTCAGCCTGCAACAGCAGACTGAAAACAAGACTTGATAAATTATTGTGGCCCATCCTACTCCTATTTACTATCACTGCAGCTGTCTGAAGCTAAAGTTAACACCCACATCTGCACATTACCAGGGTGTTTTTACACCCAAAACCAGAACAAAAGCTCCATGCATGGAGACCACATATCAAGAAATTCAAGCAAGTCTGAAGCTATCTCATGTAGGTGCTTCAAGTATAAAAAATATCTTTCAACTACATTTCAAATTTTAATAGATGTTCCATGCAATTTCTCTCCCCTGGCTGGTGTCACAAAGCTGAATATATCACTGGGCTCAAGTTTTAGTATTAGTAGAAGCTTAAGTCAGAACAAGTACTGAAAACTATTTTAGCTAATTGTCACCAATTAGAAGACGTTGCAAATCAGAATATAACCTGTCTCATGGGCTTTTCCTGTATGCCACAAACCCCAAAACTACTGTACCCATAAATGCACAAAATTTTCTATGGTCTGGAGTAGAAATATATTCACCTTCAGGTGTGTACTGGGAACAACAGATCCCAGTAGCTTCCTGGCTCCCTGCAAATGAATCTACTGCAGGTATTTATATTTGTTAGAAACAAAACACAGCACCTACCAAACGGAAATGAAATCTCTCCTTTGCTATGGAGCAGCTATCACTGAGTAGCTGACTGCAAGTTAGAAACTACATTGACTTTCAAAGTCATATTTGCTTCTGATATATATCTTTTCTGTCTGACATGATTCAAAATGTTTTATCACATGCAAATCTCTACACCACAGAAGACAAAATCAAATATGCAGTATGTCAGTGATGACTAGTTAAGCAATACATAGAAAAGCATTAGGAGTCATCTTGAACTGAAGTTTGCAAAGCAGTGCTGATGAGCAGGAGGCAGATTTCATGGGCTGCATTAATAAGGCAGGCTATTATTCCTTTTCCTTCAACATTGGTAAGGCTTCAGCTGGAACAGGTACAGTCCAGGGCCTGACACACAATTTTTTTTAATGGTTGAGGGAATCTTTGTGACGGTTTTAAGAAGTGGTTACACAAATATTTCTCAGAGGTGAAGCAGATGAGCTTCATCTTGTCTTTATTCCATTGAGAAGACTCTCCAGACAGACCCTCCAAGTCCTATATAACACTATTTACATCTGTGAATATCAAGGTTAATGCTCCTGGTTAAGAGTAAACCAAAAGTAATTGTAGGAAAGAATGCCAAAATAAAACCAGAAAGCTTTTGCTACACTAATGGATTTTTGTGCATTAACCTAATATTGGTTTTAATGACTGCTGCATTAAGCCTTTCCACAAAGATTTGTATTTAACAACTGTTTATAAATTACCCACA
Source organism: Pardalotus punctatus (assembly GCA_013400915.1). Lineage (NCBI taxonomy): Eukaryota > Metazoa > Chordata > Aves > Passeriformes > Pardalotidae > Pardalotus > Pardalotus punctatus. The sequence continues at coordinate 1,483,740 of VZTX01003600.1, read as the reverse complement.
CTTGCTTAAATGTACTCAAATTTAAGATCTAAAAACCTGTGTCCTCACTACAAACTTCATCTAATGATGCAGATCATTTTCCAGAACTGAATTATAAGATGACAGCTATATCCTTCCTGAAAACAAAGGACTTGATCATCCCTCCGGTATTCTGCACTAAAGGGCCCTTCTCTTTGGGCTAATTTTGGCAGAGATGGATGCTCTCTCTGCCCTGGCAGGGAAGGATTTCTCCAGGAGCTCATGTGCTATCACAGAGCCAGTCTGCCAGCATAACCCTAAATGGGGGCTGACAGCTCTGTGTCCCAGGAGCGCGTGACCTTGCAGAAGCAGGTTTGCTGGGCTTGCCTGGGTCCTGGCAGAGGTGTGACCGCCCCCAGCCCGTCCTGCCCTGATCCTCTGCAGCGCTGAGCAGAGCCCAGGCAGAGAGCACCTCTGCTAAACACACCCTGACACGGCAGCAGCTGCGAGCGGTGGATGGAGATGATTCATCACTTGCCTTTGGGATTTCACAGGCGCAGCTCCAGCTTTCAGCCAGGGCTGTACAGATGCAAACCAAGCCCTAAATGCACCTCCCTGCAAGCACCTCAGCCTGAATCAATGTTAATTGTATTTAATGTATAATGTATATAATGTATAAATGTAATTCAGGAAGGATATAGCTGTTAAGGTATAGAAGACATTAAATCTAATTACCTCCTGCAGATCTATCATCCAGCTCCTCATAAACAAGCTCCCTGTTACAGTGGCATCGTCAGCCCACACACAGTTAGACCTGGAGTTACAGCCCATGAGCACTGGTGAGTAATTTATTTTCCACATTTACCTATATGTGTGTGTCTGGCAATCAGGTAACAAAACCAAAGCAGCATAAGGTCAATGCAGTTATTCAAACTCGTTAATAGAAAATAATCTCAGTGAGCAGTTTACTCATTGCCTACAGAGGGAGGGAGTAGTCTAAGCAATGTTACAGCACATCTGGATTGAGGCTGCAGTTTACTCCTGGAAAGCAATAGAGGGACACAGCTTCTCAGCTGGTCCTCCTGCCACAGGAATGACCTGTAGCTGTCAAGAGGCAGGAGTTCGACAGGTTTAGTCTTAGGAGCAAAGTGGTATCAGCCAAAGCACAAGAGGAATGAATCCTACAAGGCAATGAGGCACTCAGCCTAAACAAAATACACAGCATGCCCTGCAGCTGAGCAGCAGAGGCAGCGGCTGGGCTGGTTTGGAGGAAAGGCAGCTCATCCTTGCCCTCATGGCAGCCCCAAGAGTGTTCCAATTTCACAGCACTGAGGCTGCAGAGAGCTCAGCCGCCCTGTGACTGTGCAGTGTGTGTGCCCACAGAGGTCCTCCTGGGAGGAGGGGATGCACCTCCAAGGTCCCTTAGACCAGGAGCCAAGACAAGCTTTCTGGATCTCTGTGGTCTCTCCTGCCTCCAGTGTCCTCTAAGCAAACCAAAGTGATTTCCCTGCTTGTGTGGGCTGCCCTGCTTCCAAGGCTGTGGGCAGAGTGCTCATTTCACAGGGGAGCTTGCACAGAGGTCTAAAATCACCAACAATGAAATAATTCATATTAAAAGTCTCTAGGAAGAAAAAAGCTGAGTGGGAGAGTTGCTATCCCAGATTTATCAGAGAAGAGGTTTGAACTAAAATAAAACTTCTGGATAAAGCAAAATATGTAAGTGGCTCCTTGGTAGGTCAGAGTATAGAGTACCCAGTGACCAGGTGGAAAGGGCTGTACCGATTCTGTTGCATTTACTGCTCAGCTTCTGAAATCCTAAAGCAGCATCAGGGGAGTGCTCCTCCAACTGATCATCATCCTGGCAGAGTCACAAAGCAAATTTCACCCTCTTTACCAGTACCCAACACTGACCTGCCAGGGAAGAGCCTCTGTTTCCTGTGTTTCCTCCAGCTTTGGCAGTGCTGGTTGAGACCTGTACCCACCCCAATGCCCTGGAGAGGCCCCCCTTCACCTGGAACACAAATGCAGAGAATGTGAGATGTGGCAGATGAAACCCATGGGAAGGAAAAGGCTCAGGGAGATGAGGGGTCCTACAGCACAATTTCTACCAAGAAGAGTTTTGCACCCTAGCAATGCTGCCAGGCTTTCTTTCCACAAGTCCTCAGGGGAGGGCTGGCCAGGGCCAGGAGAAGATGAGATTTATCACAACTCAGTTCCTTCCCCAGGTAAGTTGAGGATGTTTCATGGACATGCTGAATTACCAGCTACTAGTCTGAATAACTCTCAACCTGAAAATCAAATTAAAATTTCATAATCCAGCAAGAAAAAAAGAAAGCCAGCAAGGCTTTTCAAATGCTATGTCAAAGTAGATGGGAGATTTTTGTTAAATACAGCATACATGACCACAGCCCTTCTAGCCCACTGAGGTGAAATGGCCTGAGGTATTCTGTGCTCAGCATGAGAGATTTCTGTTTACAAAGAACCCAACATCCAGTATTTTCTCTATAGAAGCAACGAAGAGCACAAATTCCGGTTCTTCACACCATTTTCTAGACCTGCAGCTGCTTTGACACTGTTGCCAGAAGGTGCAATTCACAGTCATCTCAGACCAAAAAATAAGCCTAAGTCTCATAAATCAATACTGCTGCTTTGATGCTCTGCACCTTTCCAGGTGTTTCACAGAGATCTCAGGGTGAAGCAGTAAAAAGAGGACACCTACAGTTAATGCAGCCCCTGTGAAGTGTGACCCAGGCTACAGCTTTGAGCTGTTATGATTGTTTGCAGCAATCGAGCTCAGTGGAGGCTTTCGTGTTCAGCACACTGCATCATCTCCAGGGAGTTTCCTTTACAACACTTATAAATGAGGAAACAAGATAACTTTAGACTGCACAGCTGTGGGGTGCAGAAGGAAAGCGATAAAATAACACAGAATTAATTAATTCATTCAAAGGCCACTGAGTTGTAGTGCATGGATTTAATGAGGTTGGAACTCCAAATGGCTAGCAAGTTTAAAAAAATGTCATTATGCCTTCACACCCCACATCCAGCCTCCTCTGCTAATCTCCCAGGAACTGTAGTAGGCAAGGCTTCCCACATTAGGTAGGTCAGCACCTACTCTAAAATTCATGTTTTAGCGGAAATAGAGGGCAGGCGCTGGAGATGTGCTCCCTGACCCCAACTCTACAAAGCCACATTATTGGGTTTTTTTCCTGACACTCTGGATTTTGCACCTCGCGAGGCTGAAGTGCAGCCACACTTCACAGGTCGGGCTAATGCTCCCCCTCAAAGCTGTGCCCAGGCTCTTCCAGCCATGCTGGAATGCCTTATGGCTGTTGGGATCAGCTGGGAACTCATGGTTCAGATATATGCATGGCTCATATATATAACTAAAATCTATTTATAACTAAAATCAGGTAAAAGAGTAGTACATCTATTTGGCTAAGACACTGATATGCTGTAAGGTTTCCAGTTACTGGGAGAGCACTGAAGAGAGTAAATTTTTGGGTGGTAACATCATATTACTGACACAAACTCATGGATGCAAGCTGTGGTGAACACTGTCCCTGGCCAGGCATGCAGCAGCAACTGGGTACCCAAAGAGCCAGAGCCACCTCAGATTCAGCCATTCCTCCCTACCCTCATCCTCACCTTCCTCAGCACAAAACTTTTGTTTCCACAAAAAACCTCCACCCTTGAGGAAGGGGAGGATCATCACAGGGGACAAATACATGATACAATATTTAGAGCACAAGGCAGTTGTAATTAACTCTGGTCAACCTGGAATAAGAACCTAAGCAGGATGGAAGTGGGGGAAGAAACTTGATTTTTTTCAGAAAATATTTGTTAATATGACTCTTCAAATAGCAGATGTGTATCACAGGAACACTTAGGCTATTTCATCAGGGTGGAAATGGGGCTCTTCATCACATCACTGCAGTGCTGAGTCAGAGCCCACGAGTCACCAGGATGCCTCGTGCAGGGCTGGCACTGGCTATTCCTGAGCAACAGCACTCCTACAGCACTTTCTGCAGGGGCAGCTGTAGCAACATACAGATCTGGACAGATTTCTGAGGAACTGAAATTCCCCTAGGTTTTCAAATACATCATTCAGTCTTCATTTCTCTCTTGTCCAGGCTTCTAAAGGTACCTGATTTCAGTTTGAACACAGTGACTTTCACACAAACTGAAGTATCTATAATCTATTGACATGAAAGCTGTTTGTATAAAACAGATTGTTCCATGCATACAATGTGTTTATTTAGAACTGGTATTCTTATATATATCTATAATGACATGAAAATTACTGGCAGTATGAATGTCTCCATGTGTATTAGTTATTAGTTTTAGTAGCACAGAGAGCTACAGGGGTGGCTTCAGTGAGAAGCTATTAGAAGTTTCTGATGTCCAACAGAGCCCACGTCAGCCACCTCCAAGACAGACCTGCCACTGGCCAAGGCTGAGCCCATCCACGAAGGTGGTAGCACCACTGGGATAACAGATTTAAGAAGGAGAAAAAACCCTGCACAACATCAACCTCAGCCAGAGAGACAAGTGAGAATATAGGAGAGAAACAACGCTTCAGACACCATGGTCAATGCAGAAGGAGGGGCAGGAGGTGCTCCAGGTACCAGAGCAGATCCCCCTGCAGCCGTGGTACAGCCATGGTGAGGCAGCTGTGCCCCTACAGCCCATGGAGGTCCGTGGTGGAGCAGAGGCGCACCTGCAGCCCCTGGGTGACCCCCCACATACTCAGTACAGCACCCTGTCCCACACCACCCCATGAAAGGGCTTGGGGGAATAGAGATACCCTGCAATGCCAGGACAGCTCTCCAGCTGCCACACGCCCTCCCCTTGCCATTGGAAGCCCCTAGGCTCAGTGCTGGTGCTTTTGGAAATTAGTAATGCCATCAAAGTCTCCCACTGCAGCCTCTGCCACGGGTCAGGTGCTCAGAGTTTTTCACAAAGAACTGAGTCCTTATGTTTGGCTGGATTTCCAGCACCAGGTAATATCCCATAACAGAGAGCACCTCACACACAAGCACAGAAATACTCCAAACTTTGTCACTGACTGGAAGAAAACACTGCCTGGTCAGGCAGCACAGACCATCTGAGGGAAGCAAACCTCATGCTGTCTATCCCAGATGTATATCTTTCCAGTAATTTATCACTTCTACAATCTACTGCCCTAAAAAGGATTATTTATAATCCCTGGGGACATTTTGTGAAATCCCAAGGAGCAGGCAAGGACACAGGAGTACCCCACAGGTTGTGGACAGGCTGTGAGTGACCTGAATTATATGAAATATCATAGCCCCAAGTAACAACATAAATACCTAAAAACCTGCTAGCAGGAAACAGTAAAAATAACCAGGTGAATAAAAACTATGCAGAATATTTCCAGCATCAAGTGAACAAATCTGAATAAGCTTGGAAAGCCTGGAGCTGAAGGTAACTCAGATCTGGGTTTTGGAAATTATAGGTTCCTCATTTCCATAAATTTAATCCTAGTTCAGCTGGCTAGGTTATTTCTGGTAGTATAGTTTGAGTGCACCAGACTTTCAGTCCACGCACCCAAGACATCTCTACAACCCTAGCTGCACCTTAGCACACACAGCATGTTGCCTAAGCTCTGTGCTGGCAGCAGAAACAACCACAACATAATGGCAATCCCCCTCTGGCTTCTAAATATACTTTAACTCTACTGAAGACTTAAGAACTTTCCTACAGAGGTTAACATCGCTTCAGTGCAGACTGCTGTATAATATATATATATATATATACACACACAGAGGTAAACACATTCAGCGTAGGTGCATCTGACTCCATTAAAAAGATGTGCCCACTGGGCTGTGAATAGCAAAATTAATTCTGCATGAAAAGGCTCTTATTTGTATGTTTTTTGTGACAAGCCCTCTCAGATAGATGAGAAAGGTATAATTAGTAGTCTGCTATTCCAACACTATCACACCCATACCCAAACAACCTTTCTCTTTACTCTCTCTCTAGCTTTCTGTTGTCCCAGGAAGTGCAATTCCTGCCATCGATGCAGCCTTACAAATCCCAAAGCCAGCCCCACAAGATCAGGGTTTATCCAGATGAAAGTAAGCAAAAAACTGCTTTCAAATCCATTGCACAACCTGACCATGGCACAGACAGCACAGACCTGAGAGTGATGCAGGGGCACTAAATGGAGCACATGGAATACGACTGCCCCATGAGTGGAACTGATGGCCTTGGAGATGCCCCAGGAGCTGCTCTCTCGCCTGGGGGGGACCCAGAGCACACAGACATGGCCAGCTCAGTAAACTCACTATGCCCAGAGATATTGCCATACCCCTGCCATTGAAATCCTCACAATTTTTAAGGTTTTTTTATTCTTTATTAAAAAAAAACCCTAACACCAAGGATTTAGTTTGTCCTCAACTGGAATTTACCATGATTTGTGCCCATGTGCTACAGTGTACAGTTGTCAAGACCTGTGAAACACAGAAGGGACCCAATGTTTAACGCAAGTAACGCTCACTCCGAGTATGTGGTTATTAATGACAAGCAATATTGCTGCTGGGGAATGTTTGTTTTTAAATGGAGCATGGTTTACACTTCCTAGCAGCAGACATGACTTCTGTTAAGCATTATATTTGCTCCAAAATTAGAATCATTTACTCCAGAGCACACACAGATTTATCTCAAATCTACATCTCTTCCGTGTTCAGTTCAAAAGGTGCCTATTTATGCCAGTACTTCTACATAAATCTCCTTAAATGAACCATTTCCAAGAAAGGCTTAAGTTTCATTTTGATACTGTCTGCAGGCTAATCCAAATAGGAGAAATACCAGTCTTACTCTGGAAAGAGAGAGATGAGATGGAGAGAGCAGTTAAATACACTTCCCTTACAGAAAACAAAGATGGGCTTGTTCTGTACAGTATTGTGCACTGCTTAGTGCTATCTTCATCTCGAACCATTCAATCTCTTCTCTTCCCAGTGCTCTTTCCTCTCTAATACCTCCTCACATCTATTTCTATCTACAGTCAGAAAAGCCCAGACTGAGACACAAGAAACTTCCAGCCTTCAGGTAATACAACCAGCCATCATACACTGCCTGACGGGGCAGCAAAGGCTTCTTTGTCCTGAAGGGCTTTGGTTTTGTTTTAAATCTATCTTGCATGGTAATGACAGAATAAAGGAATAACCGTGGGCTTGTCAGCACGTGGTCATGTAATCCATTACTGAATGACCACATCACTCCGGCAACACACTGCTTTCCCCAGGGGTGAAATTTTCAGGAGTTGCCTGAATTCTCCATTTGCTGAGACCCTTTGGGCTCATGGCTTTGCATTGTAGAGGAACTGGGAGGTTTTCACTCAGGATGACAGGAGGAAATTATCAAACTGCTCCTTGGCAGCAGCAGAGCAGCACATCCAGCACCTTGTGGCTCTGTGAACGGGGAACTGGACCTGCTGTCCCTAATCAGCAGGACAGAAAAGCTGCTTTTATAGCAGGACTCTTTCTTCTTTTGTACTTCTGCCCAAGCTGCTGCCAGCAGATACTGGCAGGGATTTCAATAGCTGCTTTGAATCAGTGCCTGGCAAAAGCACAGGCAGGTTGAACCTGAACATCTTCTATGGAGCTGCACTGAGGTTTCAGCATATTCCTGGTCTAGCTCAGTCCTCAGACAGAGCTGCTCTTTCCCATGTGTGAGATAAGGGAACCTGAAGAATACATAAGCGGTGTGTGTATTCCCTGCCACTTGCTGTCCTCCTTGTGCTCCTTCCACTGTTGCCACCTTTGAATTCAGAGTTGTCCAAATTTACTTCTGCTCTGCATCAGCACAGTTGTTCATATGTCTGGAAAACGAGACTGAAACACAAACCAACAGTCTGTATTTCCCTTTCACACTGGGACTCCATTTTCCTCAGACCCTCAGGACAGAGACTGCTTTGAAGCAGATAACTTTACTTGGAGAAGCCAAGGCCAGGTTAATAATGTAATTGCTGCAGTTGAATAGTGTCACTGGCAGTTAGAAAAAATAGGTAACTTCACACCCTGAACACAATTTTCTCCTGAGGAAGACCCCATGGTGTGCTGTCCTCTTATAAAAGGAAACATCCCTTGACATTTTGCTGGCAGTGGGAGGCAGGGGATGGGAGGTGGCAGTTTCTCAGTCCCAGCTCCTTCCTGCCCCAGAGGGAAACAACTCAGTTCCTTCACCCCACAGACACTTACTACAGAGAGAGGGGTGCAGGTGGGAAAGTGAAAAATCCTTTTATACTATTTCATGCCTCAGCACTGAGATTTGTCATGTTTTGATCACGGCAGTACCACATCCAGGATTGCAGGGCAGATACAGTACCCATTTCCAAAGATAAGGTGAAAGCATGCTCCCTTTTCCTGTGCTGCCCTCATCCCCATAGCTCTTTATGGCTACAGGCAATGGTTTCAATTGAAACAGCGATTACAATGTATGCAGAGTCACAGCAAGACTTTTGGCAGCAGCAATAGCCTTATACGGTGACAAAAGAATGGTCAGTCCTTCCTGGCAGCAGCGATAGGGGCTGCACGTGAACTGGAAGGAGACAAGAGGCTCCCTGCCCAAATGCAGAACAAGGTGGGGAAAAAAACCAAAGGCAGAAGGAACGAAAACAAAATGGAAGGATCATAAGAAAAGCAGCAGCAGACTACAAAACTAAATGTGTGGCTGCCTGCATGCATGGGAATTTATTACCCCCTGAAGCATTTCAGGAGTTTCTTCCCTAAAGCAGCACATCAAGGGGCTGGATGAGAGTGACATGGAGCCAGACCCCAGGTGAGCAGCAGCCCCTCAGCCCAGGTGTGCAGCTCGGCACCTCAACAGTGTGACAGGCCTGGCTGTGTCACTGCAGAGCCCTGGGGCTCCCATCAGGAAAAGGCAGCTGGCAGCACAGCCAGATGTGCATGGCCACACAGGCTGATGTGTGACACTGCCTGTGTGAAGTTCTGCCAGACCGACTGCTTGGGAGCACAAGCATTACCTAAGAAAATGTCATCAAATTTCCAACCCTCGAAAACTCCATTTTCCTTCCATAGCTCTCATTTCTTTTTCATGCAAAGTATAATCTCAAATGGTGGCTTAAAGCCTCAGTTTCTCAAACCATGGGGACACACATCTACAGGAGCAATCACTGTTAGCTGCTGTGACCCCTCAGCACATAATAAGCCAAGTAAGCACAGGACAGGATGCTGAGTGTCACATCTTCCTTAGCGAGTCAGCTAATGGGGACCTGCCATTTTCCCCCATAAATGAAGGCCAAGATTAATTACTCACTTCCCTGGACCTCCCCACCTGCTGCCTCCCTCCTTGTTCTTCTGCCCATGTTGAGAGTTAACCTGAGAGAACGGTGACAGTGGTTCAGGCCTCTCAATGTCTTGCAAGCCAAAGCAAAACATTTTTCTTCATGTTGTATTTTGTATGTGGAATAAATGGCTTTTGTGGTTATTAAATGCTCCCATGATGTGCTGACATTTAACCATCCCTTCAAGCTCTTTAGTTTACATTTTTAGTTTGACATTATCCCTTAATTTTTTTAATGAATTGTGCAGTTTTGTAGTAAACTGAGCAGTAAATCATACAACCTCTTTACAGCTGGTTTTACAAAATGGGCTTTAAAGACATCACAGGGAGAGGACTATATTGCTAAAAAAAAAAAAAAAAAAAAGGAAAAAAGATAGACAGTTCTGTTACTGCCTGCAGCTTTGAGATGAGCACTCACTGTGTATTTTATCCTGTTTCTCTTTGACTTTCAGCCTTTGCCAGGGGCTCATATGCTTGGAAGCTGCATACTGCACACATGGTTGGTGAGTACACCCTGCCCTCCCCTCCCTCCTGCCACCCAAGCAAGAGCAGTTTCTCTGCCTTTGTTTCCCAAAATGTGCACAGCAGGTATTTCCTCCTGCAGTTAGAGGCGGGGCAGTCAACTTCTCTGTAGGCTCAGCCAGAATGGACAAACATGGTTGCAGGAGACAGAGGCAGTGGCTGCAGCATTGTGGAAACCTGTACACAGCCCAGGAATTGCTGGGTGCAGCCCAGTACACCTGGAGCAACTTCAGCTCTTTCCAAGCACAGCTCAGTAGTCACCCAGATGATGCAAGGCAAATTAATTGAGCTTTGCAGGTACTTTGATGATGCCGTAAAACTTGGTAGAGATAATTAATACACCCTTGTGTGCAGGGAAACCACTGAAGCTTTGTATTCCCATTTCAAGAATCAAGTGGACCAAGTTCTCAGTTTGCAAACCACCTTACACTGAACCCCCAAGAACATTTTTGAGTTTAACAGCAGGATTAGGATGCAGCACAGTGTGCAAGCTGCCTTGGTTTGATACCCTACAGCCTGGGCTGTGCTGTGGGGGAACCCAGCACAAAAAGGGTAACTATTTTGATCCCAAAAGTGAAGAAACTGCAGGACACAGAAAAATCTGACAGAAAATTCCATGAGTAGACAATCTGCAAGAATTTATGTTATCTGTGATGCCCGGCATGTGAGCTGGGAAAGAAATTCAAAGTATAAATTCCCCGTGCAATATTCTAAATGGGAATGTCGCATTCTCCTCTAAGAGCACCAACCCACGCTCCTTGTCCTTAGGCAGGTGGAAAGTCAGGAGGAGGTGGCAGATTTTGGGACATGAAAATCTGATGCTGAGATGTGCCATGCAATATCATTGTCGCATTGGCCAGATTATAGAGCATCCCTGTTTAGCCTGCAGCTGTGTGTATTACTGATGTAATTGAAAGCCAAGCCAGAAAGAAGATGAAAAAAAGAAGAAAAAAGATAGCAAGAGAGAGAAAACAACACGTTTTAGTTTTGGCCTACGACACTTGGGACATTTTATATGAGAACAAGTGGGCATTTGTCTGGGGTTGGTCTGCATAGACACATCATCAGAGATGCATTTATTATTTATCCAAGCTCTGGGCCTAGAGAAAGCAAAAGGCTTATGTAAACCCCCAGTTGGGATTTCTAGATCTTCACTTAGACATTTGCTGTACCAGCTTCCCATGGAGACAGCCCACTCAATTAGAGAGAGAGAGAGAGCAGAAAGGATTCCTTCGTCAGAGTGGGTACCATTAAGTGCATGACTGAGGTGCTCTTGTGTAGCTGAACTGTAATTTTCCCCAAAGTGGGGATGGGAAGAGCACTACCTGCCTACTGCTGGAAGGAGACTACAGGTATTACCTCTGTCAATGCAAAGCTGTCCACAACCAAGCAGATCAGCTCTCTGCTCCTAGCAGGAAAAGAGAAAAAAAAGTGATGCCTCTGTCCACCCGATACTGCTGTCTTGGCAAGAAGGGAAGACAGAAGGGCTATCCCAGGTGAGGCATCCCTTTCCCTTCCTTTTCACTAAAAAGGGCCAGTCACAAGTCCTGAATCCAAAATTAGTAGTGAAATTACGTACTCTCAATGTGACTGTTTACCCTTGGGTACCTCATTCTTGTTTCTGGACACAATCATTCAGTATAACTGCGTGGCACGGGATCGATAATTCTAGGTATTGATGCACCTCAGGCATTTCCTACAGCCTAAACATTGGCCTTTCAAAGGTAGTTTACCCTGAGGAGGCAGAGGTTTGGGAGATGAAGGTGCACATTGCTCACCCTATGCATAGTAAAGGTTTGAGAGCAGTAGATTCTCAGTTCTTAGGAATGGTCGTAAAAAGCATCACAATATTTTGACATTTTGACTAGCTTTGTAAATGTTAGCTCACAGGAATTCAACCGTATCTCAGTAATTAAAAGCCTTTTGCTAATAACATTGGCTAGGAAAGAGTAGGTGGCCAAATGAAGTTCACACTGTGTATCAAAGGTCAAAGAAGCAAATAATTTTTAATTGAATATGCAAATTGCACAAACTGTCTCGATGTAAAGAAATCTGAAAGCAAAGATGAGAATTTGGTAAGTGATTCCAGAAATCAAATGAGATACATCTAACCTTTAATTAATTATTTGCAATTAGAGAGCTCTCAAAAGCAACAGGGGACCATTCCCAACTGGATTGGGAATTTCAGCCTAAACAACAGGGACAAGGCAAGAATTTGCACTTCCAGACTGAATATAATTTGGGCTTTGAAGGAACATTGCTGTTTGCTACAAATCTATCCATTTTCAGTTTTCAGATAGCTCCAGGCACCTCACTTCTGCATTCCAGCTATTTATTTTGTGATTTTACAATCCTTATGGTTTCCTCCACCAGGCATGTAAAAATCCCACAAAACCAAAATCTGACAGACCAGGCAGGGAAACAGTAAAACTGACTTTACACAACGTGTTGTGAAATGCAATGAACTAAACAAATAGAAAAGCAGGTGGTATATTTTCTTAATTTGTTTCATCTACCTTGGGTGTTGCTTAGAAAGCATTAGGTAGGCATTTTCTAATAGCTGTGTGTGTTGCAGCAGATGGTCCTCCATTAAAAATCAGAGCTCAGACAGAGAGCTCTAGGAAGCCCTTGAAGGACTGAAGAAACTGTCATATTTATGCCTCTCTAGCATTCAGTCCATAAAGCCAGCCTGTGTGAGCCATATCACCCAAAGGATATGCAATTCTGTCCTATCCCTGTCCTGCTGAGGTATGGATCCTGTACAGGGAGCACGTGGTCTGCAGCTTTTTCCTTTAACCACTGGTTGCAAAAGGATGGTGGGAAGCAGCAGCAAAGCCCAGTGCTAGTTCCTGTGCTGGCCAATGACTGGCTGTAAATAAATCAAGATAACAGACAAATAGGTTCTTGACAAAGAGCATAAAATACAAGCTAGAGCTGTAACAACAACATTTCTATTACATTTCAATGCCCAGGGAACACTGGACTGTGATTATGTCTCACCTCCTTGATTTCCCCATGCTGGCTTTCAGATGAATTTTTAAAACCTAATTTTGATGCAGTATCTTTGAACCTCAGCTTCATCAGACATGGTGGGGAGCTGAGAGACATCATCTGCCTCTGCACAAAAGGACTCTTTATGGTTTAGGATACAGAGTAACCTCAACTTGACCGGAAAAAATTAAAGTCCAGAAAGCATCCTGTACACATCACCAAGCAGGAAAGACAGTTCCAAGGGAAGAAAATGCTTTTCAGTTCCATCACTGTGATATGACTGGAAGCAGTCTGGCTTCCTGGGATGCCAAAGCAGTGCTCAGTTTTGCAGCCTGCTGCAAAAGCTTTTGAGATCCAGCCCTCTCCTGCACTGATGCCTCCAATACCACCACCAGCACCACCACCAGAACCTCCACTCACACCATGGTCACCCCGCCAGCACAACAGAAAGAAACCCAAAAACTCCTGTAAGAGATCAAAGCAGGGGATACTGATGTTCATCTGCCTTTCATCCAAACCAACACTTCATGTAAGGGACTTGGCAGTGAACCCTTCTATGCCATACTATTGTATGTCACAACATGAAGACTCAATATACTCTGGAATATTTTCATTCATGACATCAGTGCAGATACCCTGGAGAACATTTGCCTCTTCCATCTATCACTGAAATGTTCTGAGAAAATGCATTTACCCCATTTGAAGACAACTCACAGGCTGGGGTAGGGAGGGAGAGGCTCACACATTCTCTATCTCCCCATATTTAAGATGCAAATAATCCTGCTTGTATCCCATATAAATAATTTTAAAATTTGTGGATACAAATGCAAAAGCAGATTACTTAATGATGTAGAAAGATTACCTCTACTCCATGGCACAGAAAAAACTGGCTACTACCCAAGCACCTTGGATCCCCTGAGCACACACTGCATTGCTGCTCCTGTACAATGACTTTCTCAATTTGTGAAGAGCTTGCCCTAAGATTTCTCTTATGGTAGAATTTCTATAAATCAAAAATGAAAAACTTCCACAAATCATCCTTCACCAAGCACATTGTAATGCATGACAGAGACTTCTCGCAACCAATGTCACAGATGTAAAGGACTCTGTAAAAGTTCCTCAATTAGTCAGTGTAGAGTCTTAGTGCCAAATGTGGTTAAATACAAGATGTCTTCCTTAATAGCAAACCCAAATCATCCACAGGATGATTGTACCTGCTGCTCACATCCTTTTTTCTTAATACCTCTGGCTTCCAGACTCCAACCCAAAGACATTATTTCTCTAATAAAGAACTTGCAGAATAAGCACACAAGTGCTGCTAAAATATTTGGCTCTCTACTTAGTGGTGATCTTTGAAAGGATATAAACTCATCCATATTTTTGGCTAAGCTATTTACAGCAGCTCCAAGTGCCAAAAAGATGCAGGTGTGCTTGTTTAAACACATTCCTGTGGCCTCCTGGGCTGCTGTTGTTTTTGGGTAACTGAGCTTTCACAAAAGCATCCATCAGCGGTGACAAGACCCTTCATGGTGAGTGCACTGGGGAGGAAACCCAGGCCCCATGCAGACCCTGTGCCCCACGGAGCCTGGCAGGGAGAGGTGGGAACAGAGAGCTGCACGGGCTGGGCCGTGGCAGCGTGAAGGTCACTTCTCACGGTACGGCTCATTTCCCTGCCTGCACAGGTACAGGTGCCTGTTTTCATAGCTGCTTTCACAGTGCAATGGCTGCACCGCTTTAAGTGTCTTCCCCAAAATAGTACAGCAATACATTTAGAGAAATGAAGCTTCTTTCCAAAGTTACATTATCCATAGAAAGTCTGAAAAACTTTACATACCCGAGCAGAAGGCACATCTGCTCGGTAAGTAGCACTACACAGAGAAGGTTGTTATTGAATTACTGTAGCACTGAGTCAAAAGCACCGCATCAGGCTGCAATCCTGTCACACACCGTGCAGCAAGGAAAGTCATCCCTGTGACCTGCACTCCACTTTTTTTTTAACTGCATCTTTAGGCAGCATTACCATGTCACCAATCACCTTGTGGATTTACAGCTTTGAGTAATCCGAAATAGATTATAACCTCTCTTATTGCTCTCTTACAAGAAAAAAGGTCCATTATGTCCTAGAAGTTTTTACTTGTATCAAAATGTTCTAATGTTGAGAACTGATACTGCTCATGTTTGAGGCAAGATCTTTAATAACCAACTTTGAAACATTACTGTGCCAACCAAATCTTCTCAAGCTTCTCCCGTGAATTACTCTGCCCCATAACCAGCGGTCTCCTTCCTGAAGGATTGTCAGACCCAGTGTCACCATACAGGTGCCACTTCTGCCACTCTGTTCAGAAATTCTCTCAGCATGAAAAAGTCAGTGGCTTAACAGCAGCAAAGTACTGGAAGCAAGAGAAGGCCCTGAGCAAGATGTCTCGTGTTTCTGCCTTGAACCTGGCACGAGCTCTCAGATGCCCAGATGGTTTCCTGGCCTCAGGAGCTCTCTGTTCAGAAATTTGTTAAAATATTTGTGCACTCTCCTATTTCTCACGTGAAGCTGTGGAGTGCATGCAGGCCTTGGCAGTGGGACAGGCACCCTCTGGCCCCACTCCAGAGAAACCTTTAAAAGGAAGGGACACCTGTAAAGGTCAGCATTGCAGAGTACCTCCCCAAAAGCACATGGGGTCCCAGCACGGCTGAGCAGAGCCTGACTCCCTGCAGAGGAGATGCAGCAGCATTGCTGAAGAGAGGGGCAAAGCCTTGATTCATCACCACACACCTCTTGCAGATAACATGCTTGATATGGTTCATTACATCAAAAGCTTCAGCCCAGCTGCCAGGATCCATTTTGCAACCTAAAAATGCAAATGCAATTTCCCCATCTAGTGGTTCAGCAGAGTAAAAAAGCCACGTTTTCTCCTAGAGCTGATGGAGGAGTAGCATCTGGCAGGGACATCACCCAGCTGAGTGCTCATTCATCCACAGTTCTGCCCATCCCAACAGCAGAAAAAAGCAGCAGAAGAACAGAGATAAACCCTACAGCAGGCTACAGACCTGCAAAAAAAAAAAAAAAAAAAAAAAAAAAAAAAAAAACCAAAAGAACAAAACAAAAAAAAATTTTTAAATCAGACAAAGTAATCAAGCCAAGCTGCTTTGTATGCTCTAAAGGAAGTATAAAGAAGAGCATTCCTTAGGCTGATGCAGGACTTAATCCAGTGCATTTTGAAACAATCAGGAAACTGCTCTGACAAAATATCAGAATTACCTTGGAAACCCTGACAAGCCCTTAGCTGTGACAGCAACAGAACTGTTTCCTAGAGCTCAAATTCTCACTCACTGAGTATAGGTCTGACAGCCAGTGTTATTGGAGCAACACACAGAAATAATAAACTAAATCCCTTTGGCCAGGCACCTTTCAGCTGCTGTGAATTACAGGTTTACATGGGCCATTCATTGCCATGATTCTCCTCACTGTGACAGGATTTAAAGCAATGCAGGATGATGGGGCAGCACTGCCTGGCCTTTCTTTCCTCTACTTCCAGCAGGAATTCTCAGAGGTTTTTGAGGAATGGAGGAAGGGGCAAGAGCAAAAGCAGCCCCCATCAAAGGTGCTGTGGGGGCAGCAGTGGCCAGGTACTTCTCCAGCTGCCACGAAGACAGAGGGTGATAGAGGCCACTTACATTGTTCTTCCCAATACACTCAGTTTGCAGCAATGAAGGCAAGAAGCTGACTTTTGGCACTGCTGGAAAAGTAGAAATACCTCCCTTATGGCACAGCCCTACAAAACGAGACCCCAGCCCTGGCTCCTGCTTGCCTCCAGCCACTCACGTTTTCCCTATGCCTGGTCCTCACAGCACTGAAACTAAACCCCATGCTGGAGATGTGCCATCCCTTTCCAGTCTAACCCCCAGCCACACTCCATTCCCTTTGTTTTCCATTTTGAGCAATTACCCAAACACAATTTTATATGAATACTCTGTGACATTAATGATGAAGGGTACTTATGGCCAAGAGAATTTAGTATCACAAGCAATACAACCAAACTCCCCTGATGGCAAAACCAGGCTGCATCTGTGCCCAAACTGATACCAGTGCTATGCAGAGTTTCTGACTTGTTCAGTTTTCTTTTGAAAAGAGTAGTCAGGAAGGTGTTTTTGCTTGACCCATTATAATGCAGCAACTTCTTCCTCTCTGTAATTTTACATCAGCAGCAGAGAAACAGTTTCTTATTTCCCACTTTGTTTTATGGATTTTCCATAGAGAAGATCCAGTGCATGAAAGAATGAGATACATCCACTTGTGTTACATGAAAAAACCCACTTTTAAACATATTTTAACTTATCTGCTCCATGCAGTTTATATGTAGTGCTTGGTCTGTTCAAAAAAGTAAAAAATTTTTTTAAAAAAAATCATAGCTCTACAGAGAATAAGATATTCCCATAAAGATCAGATTTCATTTTAAGAGAGAAAGTCTAATTAAACTCACAAGAGAAAAGAAAATAAATTGGCCAAATGGATCCTGTCTATTCAGAGCTTTTATCTGGGGCTTTTCTTGACTGCTCACTTTAATGTAACAGAGAGAATTTCTTCATAACAACCTTCAGTTCAAGCTGGTCATAGCTGGGAAATAGTTTGATACATCAACAGGCCATGCACAGTATTTAGCTGGCAGCTTGAAGGAGGGAAAATCCCCTTGGGGTGATCTGGTCTGCAGAGCTCAGGGAGAGAAGCTGCTTCTGGCCCATGACTTGACATTCTGGGTTTGGAGAATGTGAAACACACGTGAGACACCAGAGGTGGGGAGCAACGGGTATCAAAGGAAAAAAATTTCCCTGGCCAGTGCATGTTCCCCTGAGTTGATCCTTATCCCCGTGATCAGCTGTGCTCGTTCCACACAGGGAGGACTTGGAGAGAAAGAAAGGGAACACTGCCAGACAGCTGAAGGGAAAAAGCACAACTAAATCTACATCCATTTTGTTGTAGCTGTTAAGAGGACAAGACAAGCCTTTTCAGGTTTTACTGTTATTGGAAGGAGCAGAGGTTGGGAACTTGGGGAGCACAAGGATTTAGTGTGAACTGCAAGTACAGGAAGCTAATGATGGAAGTTGGGGTAGGGTGGGGCAGTGCTGCTGTTTTTTGGGTTGGCTTTTTTTTCATAAAATTTAATTGTGTAAACACCACAGAAGAGAAATTAGACGTTCATTCATATCCAAGGGAGACAGCACAGCAGGCTCAGTTGTGAAAAGCCCAAGGCCAGTTGAAGCAGCGCCGGGAAAAGCACAGGGTGCTTGGGAGACCCATCATTTGCCAGTCTGGAAAGCGGCACATTTCCGGTACTAAGCAGCTCTGAGCTCCTCCCAGTGTTTTCTTGTTTTAGTGCTAACTGTCAGATGCAGTTTTGCATGATGCTTTTCTGGAACATGTTGTCAAAGGGCCATCACCTTACAGCTCTGAAACTACCAGGATCTCATTGCTTTCCCCTCAAGAATGAGGCTCTTTCCTCCTTCCCCTAAGTGGATGAATAATTCTTTCTCAAACATGCAGTTGGATTCAGAAGACCCAAACCACTCTATCCACAGAACATAAACAACTTAGAGAGCAGCCTGAAAACTTTCCCACACTGAGGTTGTCACCTTCTCCCCTCCCTGTAGGAGGATCTCTCTGAAACCAGGACAGTAATTCAGTTTTCTGGCTCTCTCCCTTTTCACTCCTTCATTTCGTGTTAACAAAACACAACTGTGTGCCAAACACAGTGCAATGTCTGCGGAGAGGAAATGCATCTGGGACAGACAGGATCAGGAGC
The DNA here is from genome assembly GCA_013400915.1 of Pardalotus punctatus. NCBI lineage: Eukaryota > Metazoa > Chordata > Aves > Passeriformes > Pardalotidae > Pardalotus > Pardalotus punctatus. The sequence continues at coordinate 1,465,147 of VZTX01003600.1, read as the reverse complement.
TGCAGCTCATTTCCCACAGGCCACGTCAGAGGGCAACACTCCCCTTGGGCCACCGAGCCTGGCCAAACCACTGCCGCAGGCACAGGGCAGAGCATCCCAGTGGCTGGGCTGTGGAGGTGACGCCATGAAAACTTCATGTGACCTACAAACACTGACACCAGCTGCCAGCAAGCAGGCAGGGAAAAAAAGACTGTACACAGAAGACTGTAGACAGAAGCCCTGCCCACAACACCGTGGGTCAGCCGCTGCAGACTGATGGTGCTTGGGTCTGGCAGCATCACCCAGCCCCAAATCAGGCACCTGCCCCTCCTGGTCTCCATCTTTGCTTTTCAGCTTGCCCTCAAAGAAGCTCAGCAGTCACTCAATGCTAAGGGGTGCCAAGACAACTTTCTCTCAAGAACTGAAATGTCAAGAAGACATAAGAAAGCCTGGTTGGAGCCTTTCGCAACAGGAAGGAGGTTGTTACAGCAGTAATTTACTGTGGTAGGTTTTGCAGCATGATTGCAACATATCATTACACCAGTTTTATCCTTTTCCATTTGGCAGATGCCAATTCCTCCCCCTGTTCCTTACAGAGCACAAGCCAACATGGCTGCATTTCAAATGGTTTCAAACTCTGCCAATAACAATATATAAAAAAACCCCAACAACTGAAAATTCTCACAATTGCATTAGCTTACCCAAAACTAATACATACTTATATACACACATGTAATAAAAAATATACACAGGTCAGCCAACTTGAAAGGGTGGCGCCAGAGAAATGGTGGGGTTGGTCTCTGTGTGAGATAAAACAAACAAAAGATAGGTTGAGTAGGAGCCTGAAATGAGATGGGCTGTGCAGGTCTCCAGGCAGATAAACTCATGCTTACTTGATAGCCTGCTGCCTCAAATGCATTAGGTACTTTCCAGGCACAAAGGGATACCACACGCCCTCTTTGAGAGACTTCTGTGTACTACAGAACATGGAATCAGAAGTCACAGGCCACAGCGACAGCAGAGAATCAATGTTCTATTGGTACCAGGGGGAGGGAGCATTCAGGAAACAAAATATTGAAGTGTGATGTTATCCCCCCGTGCGCCAGGCAGATCTGTGCTTGTCCTGCAGACCAACAGTCCGGCGGTAGAAAGGCAGGTGCTCATTAGGAGCCTTTCTCAGAGAGGCGAAAATGAGCGTTTCAGTTGCTGAGGTCCATCCTTCACCGGGCTTGGCAAAAGAGAGGTCTTGGCAATGGGGTTACAGACCCACCACCTACAAGAGCCTCTGTTGTTTGTGCAACCAATGAACGGGGAAAGGCATTTTCTTCCCTTGCTATGTTTTCTGCAGATGGCAACAGGGCAATTTTTGGGCGTATGCCAGCTGGATAAAGGTGTATGAAAGTCTAAATTCTCCTATTTGATTCCATTTAAGATCCTTTGACTTGATACCTATTTGAGAGCAAGGCATTACATTAATCTTCCCATCTAACTGATGGGGAAAGAGAGAGTTGATATCAGCTCAGATTAGCTCTCATTTAATGGAAGATACTCCTGAGATATTTTCAGAGGATGGTAAAAATAGGACAATATATTAGTTTCTTAATTGAAGGAAAATAAATTGCTGCAAGGTACTGAACTTATCCTTCTGAGGAGCTGTCTGTAATTCAACTGAACCAATGTAATTCTCACTTAGGGAAGGAACTCCATTTGAAAAGATATTAAAGAAAATACTTGTGACAGTTGCAACCATTCTTCAGCTTAGGTCTAAGGAATTAGCAATTAACATACAGTGATAATTCTCTGTTTGTATTCTAGATTTCAAACTTTGCTTGAGCTCCAGTGCAATCAAGAAACATTAATTTTAAAAATATACTGTGTACTATTGGATTCATAGCTGTACCAGACTTTGAGGGGATGACAGGGGGAGGAAGACGAGAATAGAGAGGCAGCCACCATTCTTTCTTCCAATTTAATTTTTGTTTATGGTTTTGGCAGAGCCACATAAGTAATGATGAGGAATTAAAGAATTTATATTTTCTCATTTAACAGTGTGAAGATTCAAAAAAATATTTTCATTAAATATGGACTTCAATATCTTGTCAGAACAATAAGCCCATTCTTTTAAAGGTCAGCTATTACACTTTAAGTGAAAAAAAAATAAAAAAAATACTAATCTTCTTAATCCTAAGTGACTACTTCAAATGAAACAATAAATGACTTATTTCTTTCCATTCTTCTGCATATATTATCAGCAAAGAATTAATGAAAAGCAACTCCAGTGAAAAACCCTCTGAGGGTTTTTTAAATGTGGATCAGTTCAGCACAGAATAGCAAATGCATCTGTGTGGTCAACAGAGTGAACAAATTTGCAGGAAACAAATCTGCTGAATGAGTAACTGAGCAGTAAGAAGGAAAAGCTTGTGTGTTGTGTAAGATTTCTGTATGAAATACATTTGAATATGAATCCTTCTATATGCAGATAGACCCTTCGTTCAATCATGAAAAACTGTTTTACAGTTCATTTTGATGATTAAATTTCATAAAGCAAACACTCTTCTCCCTCATGTTTTCTGCACTGTTGTGGGCCCCACTTCTTGGGCACCTGGTTGGCTGCTCTTTGTGCAGGTTGGCACAAATCCTAAAGGGAGCTCCTGGAGGAGATAAATTTCACCCACACAGCACTTGGGTTAGCAACAGTGAGCTTGAATTGGGGAGGGGGGGGAGGGTGTGTCTGTGCATGTAATGATCCAGAAAATTAAGATGGAGATTTACCATGGTTTGTTTATTTTCCTATACAATTCTAGATTTCTTGAGTGCTATTGCAGAAGAGTTTCTTGCTTCCACTCTGTTCAGGAATCCAAACATAATTTATATATTCATGTCCATATTATAACACTGCAAAAACGAATTTATTTTTCAAATAAATAAATGGTTACAGTTACAGGGGAGATTTCAAGAGGTTTTTATACCACAAGGTCCTTTTCTGATTATTTAAGAAAACTTCATTTTAGACACTCCGCAGTCAATCTCTAATTGACTAAGAACTAATCCTTCAGAAAGTAAACTTTTATAAAATCAGTTTATTGTTCTTATAAAATAACTGTTTCAGGTGTAATTCTCAAATTGAATGCAAGCCTATGAATTTTAAGAGAAAACCGAGCAAACAGAAGCAGCTGAGAATATCTGCTGTTGATAACCAGTGTGTATAAACAAAATGATAAATGCTTTCAAGAAAATCTACAAATACCACCAAGTTTGCAAACTATAGATCACCTCAACTGCATAAAGTCCTTGCCAGAGCTGGATATCCATTGAATTAAGTAAATCCCTGATGTAGAGGAAGTGAAGGTTTCTAATACTAAGAAATTATATACAAGCAGATTAAAAGAAAATGCCAACAGAAAGCTTTTGAGAAAATTCAGAGCAAAATCTTTACATTAGAAACCAGGCTGAACCCAAACCAAGATGGCAAGTTTTAAAATAGGAATGCACACACACATTTCCAAATGCCAGAGGATTAAGTTGAGAAGCGAAAGGGTTGGAAGATGCACTTCATTTACTTTACACGATAGCACTAAGAAGATCATTCACTTGAAACAGACATTTTATAAGGAAAACCCTACCTGGTGGTCACCAGGGAGGAAAATGTCGTTGGATATCTTCATTAGCAGCACTGAACAGACATGTTTTAAAACAAGTTTCCATAACAACCAACTCCTTCCTAAAAAGGCAATAGCTCATTTGGAGCTCATTCCTGGGTTAGCATGGCTGGGACTGTTTCCTACTGCTATTGAACTTAAAATTCAATTTTTATCAATACAAAGTCCTTGCCCTTTTCTTATGTAGCTGCTCAGAACTTTAAGAATCACAGTCCTACCACTCTGAATAATCCTGAATAACATCTGCTTGACACCTTCAGCAAATGCTGTCCCTCACTAGTCACCTGTTTTCCCACATCGCTGAGAGTTCATTAGACAGTGGATTTCTCTGCATTCTCAATGAAGATTGTATTCCCATGTGAAGACTGGCCATTTGTTCCTCCCTTTTTTCTATTTGTGTTTATAAATCCATTTAAAAAATGAATAAAACCCCAAAATCATCTTATCCTACAACAGCTTAGTATATATATAAACATGTGTTGAAGCATTTACTGTAACTTTACACATCCAAAGGCACAATATGAAGTAGGTGGTTTTATTCTTGACGCCACCTTAAAAAAACTGATAGCTTAGGAAGTTTGCCCTCTCATGGTGTGAGCTGTCATGCCTTTGTGTCTTTTTATTACAGCATTCCACTTGTACCAAGCTTTTGATGTAACTTTTATATCTATATTCTGACTTAAACTGGGCATTTATTTTCATGACTTTTTTTGTTTGTTTATATGTGCAATATTTATTTCTTGTCTGGCTTTATGTGCTGTGATTGACAGGGGCTATTTACTTGTAACAGAATTTGCTATTCCCTCACAAATTTATTACATTCTATCATTTTTTAATCCTGGATTACAAGGTTTCCATTATTTCAACTGCTTGTGATGTGCCACTTAGATTTGTAAAGTCTTCCATGCACAGTGGCTTTTCCAGTTTGAAAAAGAAATGCATATAAGCTTTGGAGATATATAATTCCACCAGAATAACTACAGCCAACCAGGTTTGGCTCAGGTGAAGCCCATCTTTCTTGCAAACAGTTACTCCAAATGCTGTCCCGCTTCCTAGGAGGCCAAAACTCTGCATCCTAATGTCACCTTTCCAAATCTGTATCCCATTACTGCTTAGCCTTGGCTCTGCCATCAGTCACAGCCCGAGTGCCTCTGTGAGAGCCCCCTTGGCACGAGGGTGCCGCTCTCAACAGGATCCTCATCACGAGCCTCTCTCTCCCTACTCCATCTCAGCAGCGCAACTGTCACAGACAGAAATGGAAACACAATCAAATGGCTGGATGTCTTCATAACTGAGTTTTTTTAAAAAAAGGAAAAAAAAAAAAGGTGAGGTCTCCCTAATCTAGGGAACTGCTGGCATAGCAACAGCAGAGAGGGAAATTGGTGTGGAATGTTTTTCAGCAGTAAATCATTATTTTTAAGGAGTCTAAGGGCAACCTTTCCCTGCTTAGTAGGCTCCTTGACAGAGGGGTGTCTGTAAGGGAGGAGAAATACTGTTTCTTTGGCAATTTGAAATTAAAATTTTCAAAGTCTCACATGAGAAGTGGAGTTTCAACAGATGATGTGGCAACTTCAGTTCTGAGCATGAAATGCTAATTGAAAACAAGGTCAAGGTGATTCAAGTCTTTACAATAAAACAACATATGCTCATTAAATACAAAACGAAAATATTGGCAAAGAAGCTCAATTCTAGTTTTTTTTCAGAAACTGGAAAAGTTAAAGACTGAAGAAATGAATTGGAGATAATTTAATGTTTATGGATTTCAGTAAGAAATGTGATACACTGCTGTTTGATATCCTGAGGGAAACCATTAATTAAGTTGGCTTGCTCTGAAATGCAGTTAAATTGATACAAAGCAGACCACAGAGCTTCAGAAAAAAAAAAAATCCTAAACCAGAGTCCTCCTAGCATCTACCAGAGCTTTGACAGAGCAAGCTTAGATCCTTCTGACTCTGCATAAAGGAACTGAAAAAAACAGGTAGGTAGACGCTTCCATTTTCAAGCAGAGATGGTGCTAAATACCCAAGGAGCTGCTGAAAATGAAAGACCTCGAGATGGCAGAGCTAATGAAGCAAGGTTTGTGTGGGACATTGCCTGCGCTGCAGTGTCTGGGAAACAGGGAATCTGACTAGAACTCTGTCAGCCTTCAAAAACAGTGACAGCAAAGACGATCTGGCTGTGACACCAGAGAGCGAATTACACATCAATTCACAGGGGGAGGCTATAGCCAAGTAACTCAGAAACTGGGCAGCTACAGTTGCCTTATTTTAAGGATTTCTGTGTCCAAGGTCACCAGCAATGTTGCTGATATTTCCCGTTTCATCTCTGCAAGATCTAACACCTTCCCTAGCACACCCGTACATACCTCTGACAAGTGGATCTGTGAGTGTGAGCCCATGTAGCTGTCATTGACCTCACAGTCAGTAGTCAGGCTGCCAATACTCAGCTGTCTGTCAAAAACACTCAGCAGCCAAAAGGCAAATAACTGGAGAACAAATGGGTGAGCTCAGCTGTTAGTACCAGCCCCAAACATCTGGAGACTGGCTTATTGCTGAACTACAGCCGAGTCTGTGCCTGAGCTGGGTACAGATTGGGAAGTCCATAAAACAGGTTTTCCTACCAAAGTTGCAGAACTTTTGTTTTTTGCGGTCACACCAGAAAGAGAAGGTGGGGAAAATATTTTCATAATTTTGGGTCTTTATTGTCTAGCTAGAAGAAAATGGGGAAATACAGAAACAAAGACTATGTTTCCCCTTCCCAACCTTAAACTGCATTTTCTAGTTATGAGACAGGCTTTTGCTGGCCTAAACTCTGAGCTTTAGGGCTTTACCATACATTTAACACAAAGGTTTCTCCTGGGTGAAGAAGTTACATAATTCTGCTCTCAGTGATGGATTTTGCGTTCCCAGACGCGCTCCAAAACCTTTGACACCAATTAACAGCACATCGGCAGCATGGTAGGAATTGCAGCACCTCTTGAGTTGCCTATTGCACTTTTCATCCTCATCTGGATGGATCCTTGGCAGGAAACCACCAGTCTGGACCACTGCAACCCTCTGGCTCCCAAACAGACCAGTGCTGTGCCTTCCCCACTGAGTCCAAATCCACCGAGGACTTTGGGCCAGTTTCCATATTTCAGGAAAAATGCCTGTCCATAAAGGGCAGCACTTCATCTGACTGGGCTGCAAAACTTCCTAGATTCCCACTACTGCCTGAGGAGACAATCACAAATGCCAAGTTCACCCTCCTGGGAGGGTTTTCCCCAATGGCCTTGACCAGTGAGGAGGAGGAAGGCAAAGCAACAGCTTCCCTGTCTCACTCTACACCAGGGACATGGCAGTCACCAATGCTGTGGCCATCAATTCATCCATTGAGAGAATTGTATCTTGGTAAGCTTGACTTTGATGACAACATTAATTTCACTCACTTGTCTCTCTAAGGCTTTAAAACTATATGTAAACCTTTAGAGTGTTCCAAACTTTTCTTAACAATATACTTCTAACTGGGTTTTCATAAGAACTGAGGAACAATTGCTATTAAGACACTGTAAACAGCTTATTCCTTATCCTCAGAATATAATTTATTCCTAGGGCATGCAGGAATGTGACACCAGGTCCATGAAATTTCAGCAACATATGGGGAAAACTGGATAAAAACCAAATAGACCAGTAATATTTTTTAGTGTATGAAAAGGTTTGTACAATAGTCATACATAGGTTTCTTGTGTAGTTATTTTTCTTTTTTGTTTTTGCAAGACTGGTACAATTTCAATTATTCAGAGTATTTCAAGGGAAGCAAAATGCACTAAAGAAACCAATACCAAAGTTCTGATGAAACACAGTATTTTGCACTCTCAGCCGTATTATGAATGACAATAAAATGAATTACAATAAAACTGTCCTGGCTGATAGCATGCGAATTTGTTCCATCCTTGACATAGTTTCTGGAAGTGCAGCAAGTATCCCTCAAAGACCAACAAGTTTTCGTTGTTAACAGTAAATGTTTTGAGAAGCTGTGAGGTTAACACATTACTGCAGTTGCACAATTCACAAAAACCCCAAGTAAAAAAAGATCTCAGGCTTCAGACTTGCTCTGAGGCTTCACAAACACACCCCCCTGCCTTGTCCTCAACAATGGGTCTGCATGCGCCCAGCACTCGGCCCTGCACCGCAGCTTAGAGTGAGTCATGCCCAGTGACACAGTTACAGCGCTACACACGGGATGCAGGGGCTCCAAAGCATGTTTGCTTCATAAGCAAGTCAATTTAGTTGCCAGTAAATTCCTGTCTGCTCAGGAGCTGCTGCTCAGGGCTAAGGTGGAAAGGTCAGCAAATGCACCTGCAGCAAGTACAACTCCAAAAAAATCACCACTGAGGTCTGTGTAACTGGATTTAAGTTCCTCGCATCCCTATTCTATAGGTGAAAAAACCCTCCAGAACTTACTGTGTCTTTACAGGCCCTCAAATCTGTAAAATGGTTGTGCAAGGAACAAACAGTCACATTAATCAAGCTGCTATTTTGTCTAAGGAGGTCAGATTGAAAGGCAAATGCAAATATCTTGATGATATTGCTCCTCAGGAAAAAATCTACCTAGTAAGAGTCCATGCCCAGCTCATGAAGTGACACTTGATAAAGATTTTAAGCAGATTCTATATGCCCAAATTCCCAAGTTTTGTTTCACTTAAACTTCAAAAAATATATGTTTGCGTGCATGCCAATTTGAAAAGTTCCCATTAAAAAGCCAAAATACACAAACCACCAATCACAGTTCTGCAATGTCTGTTAGTTCAAAATCATTTTGTAAACAGCAGTAACATAGGAGGTTGCTGAAATTTCTTGTCAATGGTTTAGTCAAGCTGTCATTCTCCAAACATGTACTGACAAGTTTTGGGAATGAATATCAGGAAGCTCAGACTGAGATGAGGAGGAGAAAAAAATTCAAGTCTAAATTCTTGGATTTACTGAGGGTGGTTTACTTTCATTTTTGGGATTTGTTTGGATGGAGCTTTTTAAATATAAAACCTTTGTTAGCTTATTAAATGCACTGATACATTACATTAAATTTTATTCTGTTGCCTCTTTATGATAAAGATGATAAAGCAATGGAAATGCAGGCTTGGATGAGAAAATCCTCTTATCTTTTATCATGAACATCTTCTAAAAAATGTGAGTTCATGCTATGGAGACAAATCCCACTTCTTCCTGGGAATTAAGTGTCTACATGGCTTGAAAGCTGTCTGGAAAATTTCACACCTAAGCAGAAGAACTGAAAACAGATTTTTTTTTTCATTTCCTGCTTTACAAGGGAAAAAAACCCAAGCTATCTTTATATCCATTAGTCACACACTTTGTTTCCTTTATTTTCAGGCCCGTTCACCTTGTCAGAAGGCCACCAGGAAGGCAGAGAAAACAGTGGTACAAGTGGCATATGAGATATAGTAAAAGTATATGAGATTAAGGTCTTTTCATACACATGGGTATTCCCTGGAACTTGGTAATTTGCCTTTTATTATACAGGCACCCTGAATGGTTGCAACAGGGATTTAAGAACATATTTAACTTTTGCTGAAAGATCTTGAATAAATGCTTGAATTGGCCCCAGATCTTAATCTTTCTTCAACCTGTAAATGCTGGTAGGGGATATGTTGCACCACAGGATTTAAAGAGCACTGGAGGATTTGCTGCTCTCCCAGGTGAAGAGCAGCCATGTGGTCTCTGGCAGCCTCTGTGCTTAAGAGAACACCCACGTCCTGTAACCAAAACTCTGCCCTGCACTTCTGCAAAATATCAGCTTGGATGGCACGCAGGAAGGGCATAAGGAAATAAACAGCAGAGAAAGTCTTTTCCTTTTGACATTAGCTTTCCACCATATCTCATCCTAAAACCAAAGCTTTGAATTTGCTGGGAACACAAAAGCCACTGTCCAGCCCTTGCCTGCACCTCTATCACTTGCTCTCAGCTAAAAAGCCTGGAGGTTATGGCCCTTACTGCTGCACTATCAGTGAACCGTGACTTCCATTTACAGCCCTAGGATGCAACTGGAGTTGAGAACATTTTGGAGAGCTCAGAGGACTGAGCTCTCAGATTTTCTCAGCTCTGAGCCAGTTAAAATCCCTCATCAATGCTGTGCTCTATGTATGTTGATAGGCTGCAAAAACAGCACTGAAATATTAAATTTCACATCCGGGTGTAGATCAAATGCTTTGCCAAGCTGTGGTTATCTCCAATGCAAATCTGGACAGCAGGAGCACACAGCACTGTAGGCTGGACATCACTCCTAGCTGCAAGCATCCTGGGCCCACTAGAAATTATTCAGGCAGACAAATATTGAAAGTGCAACTGCAGTTTCAGATAGGCAGGATAAAATGGTCAAAGGAGGACAGACCTTTGCATGACCCAAAATAGTAGGGTCAGGGTCTTTGAGAACAACCTGCTTTATGATGTGCCATTCACTTCTGTTTTGTCTTTATTGAGGTGCTGAACAAATGCAGCCTCTGTTGAGTACTGAGGCAGGAGCTTATATTTTTGGGAGCAGATTGAGAAATGGTGAAGGTTTTCTCAGGTTCTGGAAACTCCAAGTTTCTGCAGTAAGAGGTCAAGAGAGCCCAACCAATAAATTCAAGTGCATGTTTTTATCAGCACCTCAATGGGTGCTGCCCTTCCCCTCTCACATCAGCCTTCTCCCCCTGTGCTTTCCCCTCTGGGATGTCACAGATGTCCAGCTCTGCAGGGCAGGGGCTCAGCTGTTCCCTGTGGATGGGCTGGCCCTGCAAACACAGCACCTTCACACCCTCTGTGATGCTGTCAGAAATCAATACCAAGCAATGCTGTGCCTGCAACCTTGGGATGGAAAAATAATTTTAAAAAAAAGAAAAATCAATAGTCTAACAGATGCTGGCCAGTCCTGGTCTGCTGAAAAATAGGGGCAGAGAGAGCAGCTCAAGCATAAGGGAGCCACAGTGCAAAATTTACATTTTTGCACTAAGCAAAGCAGGAGGTGGGTTCAGCAAGAAGCTCTGCTTTGAGAAAGGGCAAGCATCAACAAATCCCAGCATCCAACACCAGGAAAGCTGTCACAGACCAGCACTGGTAAGGAGGAGCACGACAGAGCATTTTCCCAAGAAAGGAGCAGTCCTGCTGAGCTTATAGGAACACTCTCAAAATTCTGCATCTCTCAGCTGGCTGCAAAACCATCTGCTTTACTGACAGCACTTTAGAGAGGCACCTAAGACAAATATTGAGACATAAAAGTACTAATAAAACAAAGCATTAGAGCTTAAATTGAATTGGCTCCCTAAGAAGAGCAGATGTATGCTGGGATCAGTTTCATTGGTGAGGAAAGGTTAAAATTTTTCCCACTCATATTTTCCATTTGTTCCTTAAAGGTGGAAATAACCATATGGACTTCATAGTGGTTTTTCTTCTAGAGCGTAGGAAAGAGAGGTTATGTGCTGTCCTTCCTCAAAAGGATCACGGTGCTTTTGTCTGGAAAGGTGAGTGGCCTCCAAGGGCTGAAGAGACCCACATGGGCAGTAGCTCAAACTCCAGAGGTTCCTTTCTTGCCTGGCCAGCAGACCAATGCCAGAAGCCAGAGAGTTACTCTTCAGAAGTCCCATTGAAAGATGGGGTAAAGCTCTGCTCTTCCTGTGGTGAGAGAGTGCAGCTCTGCTGACGGCAGTGCTCAAATTGTTCTTGAGCAGCTGCTGGTTTTTCTCCTGTGTCCAAAGTCCTCTGTTTATTTTGAAACAATGACAAAGTCTCTGCTGCTCTCCAGACAACGCTACTGTCGTGTCAGTGCAAAACATCCCCCCCTCCACTGCCTCTGTCTGGCCAACCCTCCGTGCCTCTGCCTGTCTGTGTGTGACGGGTGGGAGGAGAGCGATTTCCTTTCTCAAAATTACCCCTGTAAATCCTTACCTCAGCTGTTTCTGGACAAGCCTAATGCTGCATACCTCTTCCAGCCACATGACTCTGCTCTTTTCCAAACTATGGCTTCCTTTCCTGGTCTGTGAGCATAACCCCAGAGCACAACACACTGTCCCAACTGTTCAACATCAACCAGCTCTTTGAGCTGGCAGGAACTTCTCCAGTTGTTCCCCCAGAGTGCACAGAAAGAACCGTTCTGAAGGTGAAGGTCAGTGATTTTATATGCTATGTGAATGTTTTTTCCTTATGTTCCTTAAATCACTCCACAAAAAAAAAACCCAAAAACCAAACAACCAACAACAAAAAAACCACTAGAAGAACCAAACTAAAACAAAACCCTTTCACAAGAGCAATATCAGTCCATTACATATTTCCAGTGCTGAGCTTGTGGGTGTTTTACCAAGACAGAAATCAGAGCCCGAGTGAAGGAAGGCTGGCAGAGCTGCCAAGCCCTGTAAGAAGCTGTAAATGAGCAAACAAGATTACTGGTACATTTTTCAAATGTCACGAGGCTGAAAGACAAGTGTATTTAAATGACTTTGAAAAAGGTAATGTAATTGAGATTTCTATCTGAGCAAAGCCAACATGAAAAATACGAAGTCAAGGTGTAGCATATGCAATCTCTCTTGGATATTATATCACAGGACACACATTCTATTCTTTATCACTTTCCATACAGTTATTTAAATGATAAAAGTGAACCAAAGCTAAAGGGAAAAAATTACAACAGCTGTACACAAGTATTGGCAATGGGATAGAGCAAATTGAGCCTATCCAGAGCAAAACACATGACCTGAGCCAGAGCACAGAGTCCCTGTATTGGGCCACACTGGGCAACAACACATCCCAAAGGCACATAACTGCTGATGTGGAATTTACATACATCACTTACACACCACTCCCTAAATCACCCTCACTGGAAGGAGACAGCAATACTGTTTACCAAAACTCTAGGCAGCAAAGGGCAAAACACTGCACATGAATCTTAATGGCGTTATTTTTCAGAGCAAATATTTTTAATGTATTTCATCATAACAAAAGAATGGCTTCAAGGTTTTTTAAGGATGAGCTGGCTTTCACCCAGGTTGCCAGTGTCCTGCCTGCTGTCAGGTGCAGACAGCCTAAGGTGCTAGATTGGCATGCAGAGCTCCATTCCTCTCCACAGCTGGCTTGTGTTTGTCCACAGTTCTGCCCTCATGGGAACGACCCTGCTAGTGAGATCAGGCACTTGTTGGGAATCCTCGCCGTGTGGGAATCCTTGTCCTCAAGGATGGAGTCTGCCACAGGAGGGCATGTTGGCTCCACACCTGCAGCCTTGTAGCCATCGTTAGCAAAAGTCTGCAGGACCTCCCATTGGCACAGACAGCATCGTAAGGAACACCTGTGCAGCCCTTAGCAGATTGCACTTTACCTCTCCAGCATCCTCTGCCCACAACAGGCTCACACGGCCTCCACACTGCCAGCCTTTCTCCCAGCTGCTCACAATTTCCCTGGGACAATGGGATGCTGCTCTACAGAGGGTGCACAGCCCCAGAAAAAACCCAAGGCAGGCAGGGCCGGACTTCAGCTGCCTTCACCGGCACGGCACAGCCCATCCTCCCCTCAGCAACGGCAACGAGAAATTCAACACCGAGAAATGCTAAACCCCAGCCAAAACCAAAAGCCAACAGAGCAGGCAGCCAGCAGGGTCCTGCAAGTATGCAATACGTGGCAGCATGCTGTGTTTTATTAAACAGCAAGCACCTCGCAACACAAGAACAGTCTCCAAAACGTTAATTTTCCTGCAGTTGATTAACTGTCCAGCATCCAGACTCGCATTACCTCCGAGACTGAGCACGCGTGGGAGGGAAACTGGCAGCAGCCGCCGGGAGCGAGTGCCAGTGTGCGATCACGAAGTGCTCTCACACCACATTTGGGATTCTGACATTCCTTGGGGAGATGCCAAATACTCCCCCCGCCCTCCTCCCAAGTTCTTCCCTTTGTTTTTGGTGGATGGGGGTTAGGATGAGAGGAAGCGGGTGCCTGTTTGGTTTCCAATCGGGCGCTCCTGCCCTGATTGTTTCAGGCCGGCTGACGATACAGACGTGCCGTGCCGCCCACCCCCGAACGCCGGCGTGCGAGGCTCTCAGGAGCCCCCCGGCTGCAAACACCTCCGGTTCATACAAGCGCTGCCTCTTCAGAGCTGCCTTGCCCTGCATCTGAACACGGAAAGACCCTTCTCAGACAACAGAAACGTTATTTTGTTGTTGTTGTTATTTTGTTGTTGTTGTTCCGCTCCGCAAACAGGAAAGGGACCGAGCTGTCCCTGTCTCCCAGAGCATGTGTCTGCCACACACAAATGTCAGCCCCAGCAACAGGAACGATCTTGTTCCCGTAAGTCAACAAACAATGTTTAGAAAGGCCTGTGCTGTGGGAGGATTTCCTAACGTAATACAAGTCATCAGACTTAAAACACATGTCTACTCTGGTGAATTCAATAAAGCAACAAGGCCGTGTAGGAAAAAAGATACAAGAAAACAAGAACTTTCTCCTGATGACTTCATCCCACAGGGGTCAACAGTAAATCAAGGGCAGCATTCCTTGGGAAGGGGAAGCTCTGGAGATTTCTTGGAGAACTTTAAAGGAAACTTGTAGTGCTCAATAACAAATCCAACACCTTTTTATAAAAAAAAAAAAAAAGAAAAAGAAAAAAAAAGAAAAAGAAAAAAAAAGAAAAAGAAAAAAAAAGAAAAAGAAAAAAAAAGAAAAAGAAAAAAAAAGAAAAAGAAAAAAAAAGAAAAAGAAAAAAAAAGAAAAAGAAAAAAAAAGAAAAAGAAAAAAAAAGAAAAAGAAAAAAAAAGAAAAAGAAAAAAAAAGAAAAAGAAAAATTATAAGGAAAAAAATAGAAAAAAAACCTCCTATCATTTCCCCGCATTGTGCCACAAGAGTATTACTCATGCATAGAATGTTGCAACCTGTATCATCAAGGAAGGAGCATGGCCTGAGTCACTTTTCACCTTTTTCACCGTGTGGGCAACACAGGAACATGTGGATACACTGTCCCCCCCACATACCATATTCACCCATGTATTTTACTCGGACAATACTAGGGTAGAACAACAAACGAGGTTAACATTTTTAAACGTAAAAAGAAAAAAGCTCCCCCCCAAACCCCCAGACATTAGATCCCAAGCCCCCACTAAGCCAAGAGTTTGAAGAAGCTACATTAGGGTTGCAGCAGCAGTGGAAATTTGCCTCTGCAAAACAGGCAGAGAGGGATGGACACCCCAGAAAGGGTCATTGGGCTGCCCCAGGCAGGCACCCACACAGTGTTCACCTCACATGCACTCAGAATAAAAAAGACATTCAGAAAAGCAAATGGTGGATCTTTTTTCCATGTTCTCGACACAACTATCAAAATGAAAGCTGATCCTGCTGTGTGGAAGCCTCAGAGTAATCTGCTGGAGCCAAGAGGAAATCCTAGGGGATCTTCGTGGCTCTTGGCAGCACAGTCCTGGACCAGCTGGACCTTGACCTACTCCAGTGCAGCCATTCCCAGGTATCCCACTGCCTGCTTCCACAAAGCAGGGCTTTACAAAGTTGCTTTTCTTTAGTACATACAGCTGTATGTACTGAAAATAAAATGACTTTAAATGAAATAGTGCATATTTGTGCAGTACACTGCAGTTATAAAAGTTTTATCTTTCCTCTTTGTATTGCTTGGGAGAACAAATAGGCTTCTCATGTATTGTCAGGAAGATCTTCCTCTTTGCAAATTCAGGTCTTTTAAGATGATCAGCTAATCTTTTAAATTTAAAACAAGTCAAAAACTAGCACATTGTAGAAACCTGCCTCAAAATCCCACATTCACACACGCAAACAATGCCTTTCAGTGCTTTAAAACATAACAAAAACAAAGCCCACACACGCTTATATTAACTCTCACAATCAGCTTTTATCAAAACGCTTTATCTACCTTAAGCTTTTGTGCAAACAACAGGAGATGCACGAAATCTCCCATCCCCTGTACTACACTTGATGCAATATTCACCACTGAGTAGGGATAAATATACTCAGAACAGCACCAACAACCCCTTGTGATTTCTCCCTGTGACCAAAGCTGAAGTTTAGAACACAGCACAATATTCACAGAAATAAAACATTAGTCATTGGCTTCCTAACCTCATCTCAAGTCTTTTACCTGTCTTCCCGAAGTTCCAGAAATCATGTGCTCAAGTACAAAAAATGAAGCAGCTGTTACTTAAATTCCACAAGCCACATAAATTGCGGAGTTATTTAGTATAGAAATTTCTAAACTGTGAAAATGTTTAACTTCATTGGTTAAAAAGTAAGAGAGTAATAGTCAACAACACTGACCTACTTCAGCTACCTAATTCATACGATGAAAGAAAGTTTAATAAGCACTAGATGGTTTTCCTCAGTCTTTACTAGTTGCAAGGCCTGTAAGCATGTGATGGTTTTATGTAGTCGTAAAAGTAGATTTTAAATTTTTTAGTACATGTAGTTATATTGACCTAATGAAGTTTATCATTTCAGCCGGAAGGATGTTGTTTGTGAGGCTGTTACCGGCAGGTTTCCAGACTCATAAAATACAGCAGCTTCATGACTCCTGATGAGTCCAGACGGTGCCCCTGGCTACCTGAAAGCTCAGTGACAGATTTAAAAATACAATTCACAGGTCACTGTCCTCAGACAAAGCTTCAGCTAGATCTAAGTGCGCTGTACTAACCCACCAAGTATAATTTTAACATACTGTAGCTTTACACGCAAAGGAAGAAAAATCTTTCGCTTAAATGATTAATCAGTGACACTCTCAAGCAGACTTCTTTTATTTCTTCTGACCTAAATATGAGCTGCAACTCTCCTGGTGGTCCTCTGACTCCAGGAACTCTTTAGCCTCCCATAAAGCAGCACAGTGGATGTGGATTTCTCCTTGCCCCATACCAGAGTAAATGTGAAGTCCCTAAACTTTAAGGTGCCTAAAATAAACAACCTCATCAACACAAACTTAAAAAGTAAAGATTTGCACGTACTAATCCGACCATTGGAACGGCAGTTTCAAGTATCAGTTCTACAGAGATCGCTTAAGAAGAACAGTAAAACCCTATCATTTTAGATGGGTTGAATGAAAATAGGCTGCAAGAAAACATAACGGGGTAGATAATGCATGGTGTAAAATAACAAGTAACCTATAAGCTTTCATAAAATTCATTTTCTACCAGCTCTGAAAAATCAAAGTTGTAACAGAAAAAAGTGGGTTCCTTTTCTAGCACAATTAGGCATTATTTTAAACACCTGATGGCAAATGCAGGTGATAGCAATTATCTTAATGATGTGCTTGCATAATTAAGGTTGTTTTGTCTCAGAAAAAAACAGGTTATGAAGATTCTGAAGGTTTTGCAGAGGTTTACAAAATGCAGAAATGCCCACCTCTACTTGTATGTGTGCACAGGCTGGGGGAAAACCACAATTCTGGTATCTTGCCTTGGAAAAAACCATAAAAGGTCTCGAGCGAGGAAAACCTCAAAGCTTCATTAGGAGTTTTGCTACATATTTGCGGTGCCTCTGGCATCCCCTCCCTCGGCATTTGTCACCCTTCCCTCCGCCCTGGCTGCCTCAGCGCGGCCGGCGCTGCCAGCCCCGCTCAGCCGGCAGAGCCCGACTCTCGAAGCACCGAACGCAAGCAGCGCCCTCCCGATTTGCCAATCCCCCATCTGCTGCCGCAGCAGGGGTGCTGGGAAAGCTCTGCTTACATGTCACACTGCATGTTGCTGGAAACTTCTGCCATCTGCTATTGCCTTTCCTCCCATGCCTCACAAAATTATCGGTGACTAAATGGAAAGCAATGCCTTTAGCAGATGTTTTAAAGCGGTGTCATTTTGAATCATGACTTTTTTTTCTGATTGCTTTTGTATTCATGAGAACATAACAAGTCAGCACAGATTAAGGGATAAAGATGCAAGGTCAGACTATACAGCTAGCAAACAACTAAATACATTCAACAGCTTACCCCAAACCTGTTTCTTACAAAAACATTTTTTTAAACTACGATTTGGATGACTTGTGACCTGTGTGAACAACACATGATTCTCTCCCAAAGCCAAGCCCTAAATTCATCACAAAGTTATCACACTGGAATGTAATTTAAACCACACAGTATCCTACACAAACGCACCCTGCCTCTGCCCAGGCAGCACCCAGAGCTGGAGACTGACCATGCAGTAGTGCAGAAAAATTATAAGGGGGTGCTCTTTGGATTTCATGAATTTGCACTCTCACTGACAAGCCAAGCCTTGGAGAAGGCCAGATATGGAATTCAAAATACACCTGGCTACAAAGAAGCATTTTAAAGCTTTTTTGTAAAGAAAATCAAGCATATATCAAGGATACTTAAATATCCTCTACAGTCCCTCTGAGGCCCAAATACAGGCAAATACTCAGCCACAAAGTCAAACACTAAAGGCTTTCAGGATGACCCAGCACAGAGACAACACATTGCTGAGGAACAGCAGACCCAAAGCCCCGATATGAAACACCTCATCATGGATACAACAGACAGCACAGAGGGACCACGCTGCCTGGTGACACGCAGCTTTAAAATCAGCCTGTTTCTTCTACACAAATTTAAGAGGGGACTCACCTTTGCGGGTGCTCGCAGTGCACTGCTCCTCCTGCTTCTCCTCGTCCCTCTGCTCACCCGGACCAGCATTCTCCTTTTCCAGGTGACTCAGGCAGGAGCTCGTGGCAATAGAGGCATCTGCTTCCCACACCGTCTGCAACCCCAAAGCACCGTGCTCAGGAGCCCCATCCTGCCCAGGGAAGGGAGTGCTGGGGGCAGCTCACCCGGGACCCTCCAGGGGCACCTCAGCTCCCAGATGGCGGCTGGGACCCCCTCACCTGTGTGCGCTCAGCTCCCCGGCCTGCGGATGTGAGGGGACAGGCAGCCCCCGGCGCTGTCTCTCTTTGGCCGAAGGCCACACCCTGACCACTGGCAGTGTCCTCTGTGTCCGAGCTGTCCAGGGCTGCTTCTGAACCCGCCTCGGCTGGGCTAAGGCAGGGTTGGGGCAGCAGCGGGGCCGAGGGGCTGCGTGAGGGGAGCGCGGCGCTGCCCAGGTGGCTCCGGCCGGTTCCGGCCGGTTCTGGCCGGTTCCGGCTCCCTCCGGCCTCCGAGCGCCTCACGCGCTGCCTCAGGGCGGGGGCGGGAAGAGAAAACGCTGCCGGGCACCAGGCGTGAGGGGCAAAGGGGGGCCGAGGGGGCAGAAACAGGTGGCAACAGGGTTAATATCCCTTTGTTTCTCACCACCCAAATGTATTTTAATTAAGAAATTAAATTAATTTTCCCCAGGTGGAGTCCATTTCTCCTGTGACAGTACCCAGTGAGGGATGTTCCCATCCTTATTGCCAACCCACCAGCTGTCATCCGATGTGGCCCCGCCCTGCCCTGCTGGGGTGGGCACCTGACATTTGGCCAGAACTGGCCCAGCACAGCTTGACCACATCGTACCAACCACAGCAACAAACCCTGAACGAGCAGTGTCCTGGGAGACACCCAAATCCCAGGAATAAACCCTGAACGAGCAGCGTCCTGGGAGACACCCAAATCCCAGCAACAAACCCTGAACAAGCACTGTCCTGCGAGACACCCATCTTGGTGCTGGGACATGGATGGATTTTCTGGAAATCCTGCAAAGGGGGATAGTGAGAGGGAAGGTAAACCAGGCAACTAGGCGGCCCATGGAAAGGGCAGAGATTAGGTTACAATGACCCAAAAACCTCCAGTAAGAAGTGTGAAACCCCATCTAGCCAACCCGCAGGGACAGAAGTCAAAGCATGACTTGGTTGCAACCTAAGTATCTCCTTGGGGAAATCCAAAGTATTATGTAATTTAATTTAAATTACAAAGATTCAGAACTGGACAGAAACAGATTCTTACTTATCTGCACTTACAGTAAGGTACCTAGAAGAAAAACTGTCCATTCCAACCCTTGCTGAAGATTGGCAAATCACTGAAAAAGAAGAGGGGGGGATTTTTGTTGTCATCATTAATTGAAAACTCTCCAACACTTTCTCGAGACGTATGAACCCACATGTATAAAAAACAGGCTTAGCGCTTAATGAATAAATATAAAAAACATTAATGAAACATTACCTCCCTCTTCAGAGCCGTGATTTGGTGATGTTTCTTAAAAGGGGCACCACACAGCCAGTTTCCTCCCCTAATCATTAACCATTACCACTCCAGCTAATAAGCCATGCCAAAGCAAAGGTTTGCAATAGTTTCTGTTCCTTAAAGACCTCTTGCAGCACCTCTTCCCAAAGTCAAATATGGAGACTGTCATAACAATTTTCCTAATAGCTGTTCATGTTAACCTTTGACCATCCAACTCCTCGCTTTGTTTATAACATAGCAATATTATACCTTCAAATAATAAAAAGTCATGCTGGTTCAATTCTTCATTAGGATTATTACATAATGAAAGTTGTGAATACTGCAAAAGGAAAATAAACCATTAAGAAAGCATTTGCCACTACTGGGTTCAGTTGTGTGTCCCCATAGAGTAAAACTCACTTTTATGGAGACTTGGGTAGCTGCCAGGAGATAAACCAAACACTTCTTTTGACAAATTTGGGGCAGTCCTCTTTATTTACCGGGAACTGAAAGAACTCTCCTTGCACCAAAGCAGCATAACAGGAGACAGCTTTTATGGGAAAAGGAAGGCCTGAACATTTATACTATTTTGGGGTGCTACCCTTTCATGCTTGAGCATGAGACACATTAAATAATTGGTTTCCTTGGGTACACAAATTAAAAGCCTGTTCACCATGGAGTGCAAAGCTTCTCATTTCTGAGCAGGTGAGCATGTAGCAACTAGACATTTCATACAACATATTATCAGGTCTAGCAGCCTGGAGAACTTGTTTTCAAAAAAATTCAGGCAAGGTCACAGCATGCATGGAGGAAGGAAGTATCGCTCTACCATGGATTTAGTTTCTGTGCTTAATCACAGAACAATTTCACCACATTCAAGCCAAAGGAAGAGTTGACCTGGTCAAGAGTTAAGAGGTCAAGCAAGAAACCTTTCAACATATTTTTGACATTTCTGCACACCTCCCATGTTGAACAGTGCATGAAGACACACTAGAGTGTTCATCAGAAAGTGATTTGCCTGCAGGAACCATAAAAAACTTGATTTGTCTCCTGCCAAATTTTGTGAGCTTGGAAAATCTCAATTAGATTAAAAAAATGCTTTAAAATGAAACACTGATTTATCTGGTTTCGGGAAGGGAGGTGGAAGGGACAGAGTCTCTGTGATTCTTTGTCATAACATTCTGGCATTTCATGTATAAACACAAATTCTGAAACATCTATAAAATCTTACTTAAACCCAAAATAGACCAAGGATACAGAATACAAAATACTCCATTTCTAGTATTGCTTTGAACAGACGCATCTTCATGTAATATTTGATTTAATGCCCATTTTATCACAGATGGTATAATCACAAAAAACCTGAACACTTGAAAGGAATTTGACAAACAGAACCAGATGTAAAACATCTTGAAGCTTACAAATTCATCAGAAAGATTAAGCAGGACTTGAAAACACTGGGTTTCAAAGCTTCCAGCAGACCAACACATCTGTTCAGTCCAGAAATGCTTTCCTACTTCCTGATGTGTTTACACAATGAGAAGATGCAGTAGGAGCTGGATCACAAGCAAATCTGTTTGGGGGTTTTCATTACCTTGTCGCTGCAGCAGAGCCAGGGCACAGAATAACCACACACAAAATGCAACTGAAGAACATTGGCCTCGGCAGAAATATTACAGGCAGGTGGGAAGCAAGGAAGAAACGTGCTGTTGTACTCCAATAACTAATGTGAAAGAGAAAGTGGACGGACATTAAAGAATCTATGAATAACTGTGCATTGATTACTGGTTAAGGCAAGGGCCCTGTGGAGTAACTTTGCAAAACCATTTTTAAACTGTGATAAGAACACCATGCTAAAGGATTCCCCTTTCTATGAATGTTTAAAAGAAATGAACCAACCAAGCAAACTACCATTTCCTTTACTTAATCTTCAGAAACAACTGCCCACCTGAAGAAATTATGCCCTCATCTACAGCAGCCTTGTAACCACAATGTACTGTTTATGTTGTGCTTATGAATTTAATTGGCCACACTGGCCAAGGATGACCATTAGCACCTGCACCCTCACCACCACTGTTTTAAAGTCCAACACAAAAAGTAAACACTACTCTGCCTGAAAATTTAAAGCGCCTCAAACTTCCCAAAAGTACTTGTTTGAAACTTGAGTGCTGATCAGAAGAGCAGAAACTTGAGCCAAGCATGGGAGAGCCAAGATCTAGGAGAGGTGAGCAGACACCACCAGCAGCCAGGAAAGGCAGCAGTGCCAGAAGTGTTATTTCCAGTCTCCAGTCATGACTCTTAAATCCCTTCAAAAAAATCTTTCAAAGCTCTCATCCACTGTAGTGGTTCTGGATACTATCCACATTAATCACTCCTAGGAAAAGAAGAAAACGTTATGCTTGTGCAAGCAAAAAGCTCACCAAGCTGCATGTAAAATTTAAAAGTTTGCCCTTTCTAGCATTTGGAGTCCAAAAGCATAATGGAAAGAAAGCACTGAGTCAACAGCAGAGCATCTGCAACCACTTTGAGTGAAGATGGAAGATAACCAGTGCTGGAGGCACGCTCAGGAGGAGCCTTCCCACGTGACAGCTGCCTCCAGCATTCCAGTTTGCTGGCTATCGTCACCATTTGGTTCAAAGAGAAACACCGCCGGCACAAAACTAATTTTAATAAAGTTGCACCAAAATATCTCTTGCCCCACAGGGATTAGTTGCCTAGTTGCTGCCCATCCAGTTTCCAAGGAAGATTCAAATCTGTCAGCAATTTAACTTCACCCTGTCAGCTTTGCTTGTACTGATCTCTAGATGTTGGGCTACATAAAGAGATCTTGTAGTATTGGAAGGATCAGCATTCTTAGTACTGAACTGTCACTCCGAAGCACCTGATGCTTATTCAAGCTACTTCAGAGTAAGGATTTTTTTGGTACCATGCATTAGCAACTCCTCTCTGAGGTGAGCATCGGCATGAAAACAGAAGCACACTTTTGAGGAACCATAACACTGGTCAGCTGCATGGTGGAAAAGCTCCTGCTAAAGGAAATGGTTGTAAATTTTTTGTTGTATCTGAACTCCACTTTAAAGCAAAAGCAAATTATCCTTGGGTTCCCTTTTGTTTTCCCTTAGTACATTCATGTGTAACATACAGCAGGATTTACTGTCTACAGAAGGTTTCGTAGGTTCTCAACCTCAAAAAAAGTCACATCCTCTTCACTTCTATATTGTATATACACAGCATGAGAGTGCAGTCCCCATGGATGGCTTTAATTTTGGGACCAGAAGCTATTGCCATGTGCACTTCAGGCCTCTTCAACTCTTACATCCTTCCTGGGTGACAAACTGGGATTTTTATCACAGCAAAAAAAAGTGTAGCAACATCTGTACCAGTTTGTGGTCCTAAGGTTATTAAATTAGTAGCAACATTATTTCTTAAAATGTTCATCACCCATGTTTGAAGTGACAAATTTTTACTTCATTATAGAATTATTCTGGGGTTTTTTTCTCATATATGTTTTGCTTTTTCCATTTGTTAGTTTCCATAAAGTTGCAACACAGTTTTGGCACACACTGGGTAATTTCCATCACAATGTATTCATCTTCATATTTTCATCAACATCTGGAATCATTCTGCGTTTCTCAGAAAAAATATTCCCCAAATCTTACTCCTTAGAAGAGTGGGGAAATTTGACACTAGATGATGCTCTAATGCACAAAACGCTCTACACTGTTTGAGTCCATTTAATAGTATACTTTTTTCAAACGGAGAGGGAAAAAAATAATCTTTATTAACCTTTAGCTACTCCTAATAGCTGGGTCAATATTCACTCATACTTGCCAATTTTGTTCTACTACTTTAATTTTTAAGGTTTGCTTTATTAACTCATGAAATCATGCACAATATAAGAATTATAAACACTATAAAAAAAGCTCATCTGTAGCACAGGAAGCAAGGATAAAACTCAATTTTCCCTTAATACATCATCTACAAAAAGCTTTCTGCAATTTTTGGCTTCTTGTTATTTATGCTCCAGATACTATCTTAACCCAAAAGACAATAAAGAAATTTTATACCAAAGCACAAGTTTATTGTGTGCTTTTCAGAGTACAAGATATTCCTCATTCATAACTATACCTAATTATAAACAAAAGCTCTTTTATCTTTTAACCATTCTAAAATACCTCCCCCTACCTGCTTGAATGTCCTTACAGCTCACCACTTTCAAAGAAGCTGTCAAAAATATTGTAGACACCAATCATGCACGTTGCAAATTTTTGTACAAGTTTGCTAGTTGTTGCATCTTCTGAAATCCCCAAAAATCCTTTGCAGCAACTCCAAATAAAATAAAACCTTCCTTCTGCTCAAATCTGTGATGCAAAGGAAGCTGGTTCCAAGGATAAAATGCAGCTCCAACAGTGTCCAGATTTGTCTGCAGTCAAATACTTCTTGGCTTACTTCACAGTCCAAGCACAAGTTTCTGAACACCCCTGCCCCTCACACCTTTACTGACCAGCTTACAGCAGTACCCATAAAACTTGTGTAACCATGTTTTCTAGGACTTTGGAAAAATAAGTGTCCTCCAGCAACTCTTTGATTGGAGTGGGGCCCAACAGTAAAGAGATGCCTTACTTTTAGTCTTTACAGAGCTTGGAGACTCCATCTCTTTTCTGTTGTGTATTGGCAGCATTTCTTAGAACACAACTTTTTGTGCAGACTGAAAATCACCAGTTTTGTTCCCCTGACTGGTAGCAGAGAGAGACAAGCCCAGTTTGTTCAGGGAGCAATCCTGGTGGTGCTGTGCCATGCCAGCTGCTGGGAACATTGCTTGCAGCACAAGGAGAGCAGCCAACAAGCTCTGACGCTCCATTATCTCCTCCCCTGTCCCACAGCTTTACACTCTGCCGACTGAAGCCATCAGAAGCAATATGCCCAAATAAATGGTCTGCAAAGGAAACTACCTTGCTTCAGACCTCACTAGCTCACTGTTGGTCAGACATCAGAAACACCATGCCGTTTGCAAACCCACCTGCCTGTGAATTTCCACTTAGTTTATGTCAATGCCTGGTAAATTGGTACTTCAGTTGTCCTCAGCAGAACAGTTTGGCGATCTATTCCCTTCACAGACTTGTTCCCACACCTGCAATTCTCAGCAGGTATTCAGAAAACAACTCACAGATTTTTGCAAGGTCAGTGAGGCAGGAAGAGCCAGTGAAGTGGAGAGGTGTGTCTATACAAAGATGCCTGAATGCACTGAGCGAGGCAGAGCAGCGCTGAACCTGTACCAGCACCTGTGGAGCAAACAGACAAGACTGATGGTGCACGCTGTGTGCCACACACACCTCAGTGTGACAGCTGTGCCTCGCACCAGGCTGACTGCCCGTGCCCCAGCAGCCCAAAGAAAGAATTCCCCGCTCCCCGCTTCACACTGGAAGTGACAGTACAGTGACCATCATGAAAGAACACACACAACTCTCCTGCTAGCCTGACCAAACACAGACAGTCATGAAAATGGGAACACCAAAGAACAGAACTCGTGAGACAAACCATCAGAACCTGCTATGAACTGAACCTGTGATAATTTAACTCTCCTTAGATTAAGGAGAGGCGCTTCAAAAAAGCATTCTCACTTAAAAGTCACACAGAGACACTGTATGTGATATAAAAAGAACAGTAAAACACATGAAGCATCAGCATGTAAAAGAAACATGTTGCAATTATGTCAAATACTG
Source organism: Pardalotus punctatus (assembly GCA_013400915.1). Taxonomy (NCBI): domain Eukaryota; kingdom Metazoa; phylum Chordata; class Aves; order Passeriformes; family Pardalotidae; genus Pardalotus; species Pardalotus punctatus. The sequence continues at coordinate 1,439,712 of VZTX01003600.1, read as the reverse complement.
CTTTTTATATTTTATTAACAAGCAAGCATCCCTGGAACTGGGTCTATATAAAAATATTTCATGAACCAATCAGAATACAAAGGAGTTATATAAATTTATTTTATGCAACACTGATTAGTTTTGAAAATTTCCATTTTTAATGTTTTAATTTCAACTTTTATTTTTTAAAAAAAATCACTAAAAGGACACAACCCACAAAAATACAATCTGTATCTGCTCTATATTTACAGATAACTGGTCACTATTAAGGCACAGATTTAAAACTAACATTTTATGTAGCAAGTCAAATATTTGTGCATAATGTAACACCAACAATACGATAGAATGTACTGTTATATTCCCTTTGTGGAATCAAAGTAAGTGAATTTTTTTTTACTTCCAGTGTGTTCTTTTTTTTTTTAAATGTGAAGCCCTACTGAAAAACAATGTTGTTCATGGGAAATCCTTCACTTTGGTGTAGATGAAATAAGCACTGCTCAGCAAAAGACCACATCAACTTAATACTGTAATAAAATCAGTTTCTGAGTATAGTACCGTCTGGATACATAGCACGTACTTACAAAAGACTAAAAATCTGAGTGCAAAGCTTTCCGATGCTTTTAAGTTTAGGCAAAATAAGCAAGAAGGGGTTGCAGAAAACTCTGTACTAAGTGTTGCTGAACATTGATTTCATTAAAAATATTTTATAAAATAACGAGTCTGAATACAATTTGATTTGCAAGCACTGGGCTCACAAACGCAAACATTTAAATGACACCTTATCTGTAAGCATGTAAATAGTCCATGTGAATGGAACTATCTGCATGCTTCAAAGTAAGTACAAGTGTACATCATTTTAGAATGAGAAGCTGTGGCTTCCAAGAGGGTTTCCATGAGGTTGCTCTTGCCTGTGTGACACACATACCCACAAATCTCTCACAGACACGTGGATACTGACTCCTGGCATTGAGCACAACAACTCTGTGTGAACGACTGTGTGAGTACCAGATAGAGTTTTAGCCAATCACAGCTGCAGTACCATTTTTGAACCAGACAAAGCTGCTACCTGATCTATAGGGGAAGTCACCCGGTTATACACCATTAAGTAGATATGGCTGAAATGAGCACTGAGCAGCAAATTTTAGCTAACCACAAGACTTTATATTATTGCTTGATCATCTATGCCCTCAAGTAATAGTCTCTTTAAATTCCCTTTGTGTGTGCAAATTTCTCCATACATCATTTTGCATTCTCACCTTAAAAGAAATAATTATCCATGGTAAGTGTCAAAACTCTCTCACCCATTTCTCCATAAACCCCAACTACTGTAAATGTTATTCTAATGCCTTCTGCTAAGAGCACTTGACAGTGGTTTATGTCCATCTCAAAAGGCTTGTACACTGAAGATAAATAATACATTACAGTAGAGGTAAGGTAATTCACAATATTTCTATTGGGAATGCTTTTCAATCAATGCTTGGAAACTACACATTGCATTGCAAAAAGAGGCACTTTATGGATTCCTTCATTATATCAAAACCCTTCATAAACCCATAACACAACATCTGTAAAGACAGAGGAATAACATTGCCAAATCTTTCGGACTTTCACAGTATAAGAATGCAAAAGTTAGCTCTAGCCACTTATAACATGGACTCTTTCTGTTGAACATAACTTGTTTCAGAAATAGTTCATCTCCAGAGTTTCAAACACTTCTGCAGCTGACAATTACAAATCTAGATCGAACAAAACAGATGCTATTACACCTATTTTATGTAGGTCACTTACTGCTGCGTGCATAGTCATGTAAGTAATATGTGTCATTTATTAAATGGCAACAGTGCTGTCTTGTCAAATTAGATTAGTTGTCTGTTTAATCAAACTGACAGCCCAGAGCTTTAGTTTGATGAATGCCTTTCAGTCTCTACCATAAATCTGCAGTAGATCAGTTTAATCTGTTACGTATTGTAGGTGTATAGAATCTAAAAATAAAAGTCTGATATAAATAAGTGTCCTTTAGTGGCAGGGTACTAAAAATTGCCCTTTGCTTTGAGACAACCATTAAAAACAGTTTTAGCATAAGAGGCAGCAGTTAAATATGTTGACTGCAAAGGGTTAATATTGCAAGGTCCATTTTGGTCTTTCATTGCACCTGTTACAGTGAGTATTATTGCAGGCAGCACTAGACTGCTTTATAAGAGCATAGTAGGACTGGTCCACTACCAGGTGACTTGATTTTGGAACAATCTCTTCAGATTATTACCTGGGAGACAGAGAGAGGGGAAAAAAAAAATCTGCATAAGAACCAGTTTCTAGTACCATTATAGTGAGATGTGACTTAATGTAGGAACACCTGAAAAAATTTGATTAGTGCCAATATAAAAATTGATATGGAAACGAAAGAGAGAAATAAATTTCCACAGGACAAGAAATCAGAACATGTAAAGTGCAGAAAGACCTCAATAATTATTTTAAGCAGTACCAGAAAAATCCTTCTTGATAAAACCAAATCTATGCTCTCTGGCATCCCAGCTCTTCATTCTTCCTTCATTCAACAAAGTAAAAAATTCAGTGCATACATTATAGTTATAGGTAATAAAATACTAAACAAAGAACCCTATATTATTATTATTGCAAATTCTGTCCAATCTACACAAGTAAAACGTAACCCCCATTTGGTGTTTCAAAAGACAACTGACAACGTGTTCTCTCTGATTTTTTTGGCACAGTACTGTGCAGGCTAAATGCTTTGGTCCTTGACACCCAAACTCCCAAAGTGCAGAGGGTGGTGTGCAGTGAAGGCTGTCCACAGGATGGCCCTGTCCATCTTTCCAGGTGACTTTCCGAGCCCAGCTTCCTGCTACCAGCACCCGCTGACACTGGCAATGTCCGAGTGATACTGGCGCGGCAGTCTCCCACTGGCTCCACCTTCCAGGAACGAGGCACGGATGTTTGACGGGTCAAAGAGCTTTCTTCGGTTTTTATTCAGTTCTAGAGAGGTCAAGCACACCCACAAAAATCTCCCATCAGAAATTCGTTTTAATATTTTGATCTAAACCAAATGCAAAACTTCTGTTTAAATGAACAATGTATGTTAGACAGATACAGTATGAACTGAAAATATCTGTGAGCTACTCCTCCAATTTACAGTTCAAGATAAGAAGAGTATCAGGTTAAGGCTCAGAGGCTCCTTGGGATGCAGATATGTACTTGGGGCAATTCCTATTTGGCGCTGATACAACGTGAAGGAGATAATTTTTTGCAATATTGATTTAGATCAAATTGACATAGCTGAAACTTTTAAAAGTTTTTGTTATAATACCCAAAGACTGCAATCTTCCTGGAAGCACAACCATGCAATGTAGACTGAGACTAACAGAAAAGCTTATTACTGACTTGATCATTTCTCAATGCACAATTCTTTATTTGAAACATAAAAGTGAAGCAATATTTTAACAAGGACTTCCAGAAAAAAACAGATGCTCACCTCTCATTGAAACATGCACCCTAATCTTGTAGTAGTAATAGCTCATCCAAAATATTTTTCTTTTCCTCACTTTTCTGTTCTTGTAAACAAACTTCGTGCTGAATACAAATCACTGACAGATTACACAGATATTCATGACTGCTACTGAACTATGTACATTTGCACACCAGAAAACGAAAAAGCCCACAAAGCCCTCCAAAAACAGGCACTTTTCCCCAGTAGGATGATTGCTCTGCTAATCATTAAAATGGAGGAGAGGGAACCAAAAGGTTGAAAATGCCAGTTCTGACTGGTATGTAGTGCTGTTCAGACCCTGTAGTGCCTGTAATCCCAGAGATTCCTGGAGCCACAATTTGGGGGTGTCAAACTTCACAATCTGCTGTGAAATGAACTTTCTATGAAGCTCCACCTTTCTAGGACTAGTGCAAAGTGGAAGCTCTATAAAGCCTATATTTCAGCACCTCTGCTGAGGGGCAAGCTAGCATTACCTCAGTGGACTCTTACTTCTCAGTCTTTCCAAGGCTTTTTTCCTTTGTGGGCTATTAACACACAATTTGAGTGAGAAGAACTAAAACAATGCTTAGAATCAATAAATGGTAGCTGTGTTTTTTACCTGAGATTGCAAGCAGCATTTTTCTTCTGGCACCAAAAGTGGTAATTCCCAACTCTTTCAAATCTTGATCAGTAAGAGTAAGGAATGTCTGCAGATCAATCTAGAGTAAAAATAAATAGGAAAATTATGCAAAACGAGTCTTTCCACAGAAGTATTAAGTAATAAATGTGGTTCAAAATAGCTTCATTTTATTCCCTACTGCATTTTATAGTTATTCTGCCAAACTATTCTTTGCATGTAAACAGCAATCATGGCTTTTCAATGGCTTCTTCACACAGTTGCTCAATTTGCTATATTTCTGACAGAGAAGGAGAAATTAGAAAGTAGTCCGTTCCAGAAAAGCAGAGAAAAATCAATTAGTCTTATTTATTTGTAAGTCTTGAGATTTTGAGTATTTACCACAATTATAAGATGTATGATCCAGCTTTGAAAGAACAGCTCATGAAAATCCTGTCACACTAAGTGAGTTCTAAGTGGCTTTTGGTGAAGAGACAGAACGAGTACGGCTGGAAAGCACCCGACCAACGCAAAGGTGCCTCTGGAAGGAACACCAACCTCCTGCTGCTGGAACACGTCTGTGTATTTGCCCAAACCGAGCTTGCTGAAGAGCTCAGGCAGATCAGATCCCTTAAACAAGCTGTTGAGGTTACAGCCATTGCTTCCTGTCAGCGAGGAAATGCAGTCCATGTAGTTACTGCTACTGAGATAGTGTTCAGCTGAAAGAGAACAAGTGCAATTTTGACACGTCACAGAAGGGCACACTTTTCCACCAACATTATATTCAACTAGATCATTAAATTTACAAAGTACTTAAAACTGTATTTTTTCAAGGATATAAAAAGCATCTCAGTGGCTCAGAGAATGAACAGTGTAAAACAATTTTTTTGTTAATTAAGTTCCAGTATTTGCTTTCTTTATCCCTGCTTTTGTCCAGCCAACTCATCGCTGTTTCTTTTATCCTTCAGCCACACATTTTATTCTCTGGGAAAGCTACAGCTGCCATAGAACATTTTCTTTCACTGCCAATGTATTTATGTTTCTAATTTTCTTCTAACACACATGTAAATACATTTTTTTATCCTCATTTATTTTAAATTAGCCTAGCACTTTCATTTTGGCCAATGAACTTGAAAACATCAATAGATTGATTTCAAATAAACTTGTTATCTCATTAGTTCAAGTACTTAGAATATAATGTGCAGCCATTCACAGCTCAACTAATGTGCTTTTTAAAACCACAGATACTTTCTCTAATTGGAGGTATCCTTTCTTACCATGTCCAAATTTTATTATTTGTGTACTTTGAATCTGGGATTTAGGTTTTATTCACTTTCAAAAGAAAGTTCAGCAATAAAAAGTAAAAACAGCCACAGTACTTATTTCCCCATAAAGCACATAGGTAGTATGGACTTAATATTCTCTATGTCTACTTTTCATTCTTTCAGAAAGCATCTATTAAGTTATTAAAAAAAATAAGAGCCCAACTGAAGTAAGATTTTAATTTTTAAACTTCAAACATTGTTTAAAAAGTAATTACAAAATGTACAGCCTGTATCCACAGAAACCAGTATTTAAAATCATGCTAGGCCATGCCACACACATGGACAGGCTTCTTTTCACAGAATTGCCTGGGCTAGAAGGGACCTTAAAGCTCATCTCATTCCAAGCCCCTGCCACGGGCAGGGACACCTTCCACTGTCCCAGGTTGCTCCAAGCCCCCTCCAACCTGGCCTTGGACACTTCCAGGGACGGGACAGCCACGGCTTCTCTGGGCAGTGCCAGTGCCTCACCACCCTCACAGGGAAAATTTTTTCACAATATCTGATCTAAACCTACGCTCTTTCAGTTTGTAGCCATTACCCTTGTCCTGTCACTACCTGTTCTTGTAAATCTTATCCCCATGAAGAGAATCATGCTTTAAAATTCAGTTTCAGCCTGGATTGTGTTTTCACCCTTACGCAAATAGCCCAATAAAGCCCTGGCTGTTATTGCACTTGTAATGAGGCAGAATGAGAGCAGTCTAGAAACAAACCTTTACACAGTTCTGGTTTTCAGCAAGCCTTGAAAAACCCACTCCATGACAGTAATGAGTTTTCAGCAAGAATGTCCAGCATTTAACAAATATCCTTAAAAGTTTTCCTTTCAAACCATTATTTGTACATCATGTTACACAACCTTGCACTTCTCAATTTGCAAAAAAATGTAATTACTTTACAGGTGTCCTAATTTAAATCCTTAGTGAAGTCAGGACACATTCATTTTAAAATAAATCTTGACAGCAACATGACAGTTTTCTTTGAATCAGATCACAGGAGTTTATTAACCTGATTTGTTTTGTTTCCGTTTGGGGCTGCCAATTGAGGAGACAAAGTCATGAGCGGTGGGTCCAAGCCCATTCCGGTCTCTCCAGTTATCAGATTCACTGCCGCTTCCCAGGTGTTCCCGACTGCTGGAGCGGGACAGGGACATGGATGAACCCTGCAAATCACAGAAAGAAAATGTGGGCTGAAAACAGAGGTTTCATTGTGACTCAGATGTTTTCTTTGAAGCAGCTCAGTTAAAAAGCAGCTTTTAATGCTTGCAAACATTCTTTTGGCAGTTCATCAGTAGTCAAATAATTGCAAACCGGACACAAAAACAGCAGGTGTGCTTAAAACATATGCAGTTTACAGTTTTCAAGCAGGAGTTATTTAAAGACCATGATTCAAAATAAGTTGCTCGGTATTTCCAAGTTTGTTTCCAAAACATTCCATGGTATCAAATTCCCACACAAATTCTAGACAAAGCAGTCTATTGACTACCTCCCTTCACAGGGAAGAGAACATAACAGAACACTTATCTGAAGATAAGTGGATCAAGTACACAATACTTGACACCAGTCTTGCACAGGATACTACAACAACAATTATTCAATGGCTTGTGAATTTGTAGCTGTTATGTCTGGGGTCTTTTTATGAAAATTTTCATATTCTTGTGAAACACTGATTATTAACTCATCAGTGTGGGTCACAACATCCCAACACAAAGCACCAGCATTCAGTGCTAACACACCCAAAGGAAAGAGATGTTACAGATATCACATATATGAGCGAAAAATTCTGAACATCAACAATTAAATTCTATAAACTTGCATCAAATTGCAATTGAAAAGCATCACTTAGAAGGCAACAATCTTTTACACTATTTAGTAAAAGTGACACCCCTGAAGAACCACTGTGTTCTTGGTTAGAATCACAGACCCACTTAGAGATTTTAGACCACACCCCAGCTCAACCAACATACAAAAGTGTTCAAAAAAAAAAAAAAAACCCACAGATTTTGGTTGCAACTTTCTTTCCCCTAGTTACTACTGCATTACATGTAGCCAAGCCTACTACATGTAGTTATATGGCTCAAAAAGTTGACATGTCCAGTGGAGAGCATCAAGGCAGATTTTTATCCTGGCTGAATGTTTCTTTTGCATTAACAGACAAGCATGCCCTAGAGAGTTATGAAGTCCCCTTCCTCAAGAAACATATCATTTACTTTTTATATAAGCAGGACAGAAAAAGGTGTCTCCATGGAAGCTGGGAAAGATTAAAGCAAGGAAGCACTAAAAAGCAACTTCAGAATGCCTTTGAGAAGAAAGGAACAAATTCCCTGCAAATTGCCATGTTGGGACTCTGAAGAGAATTGCTGGACTCTGTCTGCCTTCTGCCTGGGAAAATTCTGGGCCCAGTGAACAGTGCAAGTAGAGAAAGCTGTCCCAGTTCTGCCCACAGAAGGAAAGATGAGCTTCTTGTTCTGCTGTTCTCCCCACCACACAGTGATACACATTATATCGTTTACCTGTTACATATACACTGTTTTCATTAGCTTACAAAATCCCTATCATTTGATTGCAACTACCCAGACGTTTGGTCTGGTAAATTGTTTTAAGCTGCTTTAAACAAATATATTTTAAGAAGCAGACTTCTACGCTCTCTGACTTATCTATAAAACAGACATAACTTTGTGTGTTGGGCTGAATGTATTCCATATGCCTTAATATTTATGTAAGGAATATTTTTCACCATAAAAAATATTTAGAACAGTTATCTGCAAGACGATTTTTTACAGAAGTTATAAACATTCCTCTAGAGAAACAACTATCATTCACTAAAAATAAATGTCCATTATGATATGCTTTTATATACCTCATATGTAGTCGTCATGGATGGCTTGTACGACACATGATTCGCTCTTCTTAGTTCCTTGATAGTTTCTGCAGGCATTGATTTAGAGAACCCCAAACCACTCCATGTATTTGTTGGAGTTCTCACTTCTGTAACAACTGGCTTCTTTAACATAGCTGAAAACACAGAGACAAATCAGTAAATGGCAGCCTCAGTAAGGGTACTGAGAGGGTAATACTGAAGTCATGTTTGCTAGCAGCTTGAGCCCCAGCAAACGGCAAACTCTAAACACCTCCACTTGCTACACAGCTTGAATCCTACCCTTCCTTAGGGCAGTTCTGTCTGCCACAAGATAGTTAAATCCCACAGGGCTGCATGGGAGACAAAAGAATCATCTCTATTTCGAAGAGAGGAGCTTCTGTTTTTCGTTTGGTGAATGGGTAATTTGGTTTATTATTTAACAGGGTCAAAGATATGGTTAAACCCCTTACCAATTCTACAGTTTAATTTATCCCTGAAATAAGGGGCCATTTAACTGATATGACAAACACCTTAAAGCTTAATTTGCATCCAATTAAAGTGAAGTATTACAGTAACGAGCTCTCTGAAAACAATATTGATCATTTGCATATGGATATCCTTACACATCCCATCTGCCAGCTCCTTATACTGTATTTTATAATATGTTGGTATTAAGAAATTTTTGGAACATAAAGCTAATACACAAATGCTTCACTACCACTTTCAGATTTTATTTAAAATCAGATTACAAAACTGAAACTTCAGGAAATGATGTCACTCATGTACTAACAAACTTTTCAGAAGTCACTGTTCATCCACATACCTTTGGTTGCCAGTAGTTTCTTCTGTTCATAGTCAAATGCCTAAAAATTAAACATGCAGAAGATAGTTTAATTGCCATTCTAACTAAATGCCACTCCAGTACTCATCTCTTTGTGAAAACAAAGGGTTTCAAAGTGGCCAGTGATTATGTCTTGGAGAAACCTGAAATACTGCACAATAATTTGATGGTAGTCCAGTTAGAGCCTTAGTTACTTAAAGTGTTAGCTCAACCATAAGAAAAAGATTTTAAATAACCATGTGATTTCCATTTGAGTGAGGCTGCAGCAGTATTTGCAAACTGCTTAGGCAGAATTTTTCTTCACATTTTAAAAAAAAGACATCTTTCAAGCATAGTATCTCTTCCTTAACCATCTGTTCTTAGCATTTAAAACATTCCTCAACAGCAAAAAAAAGATAATGTATCTTAGCAAATCTGGGCACCACAGCTCTTTTTAATAATCTTTCAGGTTTAGTTCTCCTCCATGTACTCATCTTGTGAAAGGAAAAGAACTTAAGTTTTGAGAGACTTTAAAGAACTTTTATATGAGCTCTATCTATGTCAGTAGAAGATGTGAAATTTAAATACCCCTGATTAAATAAGCTACACTTTATTGAATTACAAATTAGGAAAACTAAACATACAAAACTAAAAAAATGCTGTATTAGCCTGAAGTATTGCATTCTCCACTTAAAATAACTAGAGTAATAACTAAGGAAAAGGGCTGCAAAACACTAACCTTCCTCTTGGTCCACTACTCTGTGCAGTCTGGCTATACCCACACTCTGAGATCTATACTGAAAAAAACCCTGTTACTGCTTCCTGACCAAGAGTCAAAAGGCTGTTGGGGAGATTTGCAGTAACATGGCAGCAGGTTATATTCGTAGGCTGTAATTAACCAAGTTGTCACTGCATATGAATAGTTTTAACACGTATTTTATAACAGTAATTCTCTCCAAGCCACAATATAAGATTTCTTACAGGCAAATGATGGAGGCAAACACAGCCACCCCATTTTCTGTACTTAAATTTCTCTTACTCAACAGAAGTGTAAGAGCTTTTCCATTTTCAAGAATTTTTGTTGACAGCCCATTCCTCACTCGAAACAGTTCGATGTCCTCGCTGTGAATACTTTTACTGAACTAGTAATGACAATTCAGTCTCCAGCCCCCAGTCCCCTCTGCAGTCTATGGTAACTTCACTCTGCAGTTAGCAAGATTGATGCTTACTGGGCTTCATTCCGGGAGCCCTACCTGTATATTGACAAAGGAGGGCTGCGGAGCCAGACGTGCTCTCTCCGAGTTCTGCTGGGCAGCCGCCGCTCGCTCTGCTGCGCGCTCGCTGCCCGGGGCTTTCTTATCGGCCACGGGGCTTTCCGGGGCACCCAGCTCTGCCTCTGAGAGCAGCCTGTCCGCGGTGCTGCGGGGACAAAGGCACTGTTAGCTCCGCTGCTCACTGAGCTTTACCCCGAGAAGCTGGGCAGCCAAATTCAAGATATGTCGATACACAAAGATTTCAGTGCTTTTAGCAACATTTCCAAAAGTTTCAGCTCTCCTGTGCTGTTTTCTCTGTCAGTGAAAGAAAGCAAAAGTATTTCTCCTTCCTACATTACCAGCTAAGAGGCATAGCTTATAGATTCGGTTTTGAGCTGCCTGGTATCTGGAATTATTGCATGCAATCCCTACATGGTGTGACTTCCCATTTAGCCTTGCTCAGGCCAGCAGTTCTAATGGGTTCATAGTTGTAGGATAAAGAGAGATTACATAATAGGGACTAAGAAAATTAGCATAGGCCCTGCTTGCTTTTACAGCTTCAATAACTGCAGTCCTACATGCTTACATTACCTCTTAATGCAATCCTTTTTTTTTTCCTTCCTAAAAAGCCAGCCACATTTTAGGCCCACTCTCGAACAGTATAAACACTTACTTCAAAGCAGTTTTTCGAATCTGTAAACTACCACCCCCCAAGGAAACTGTGAGCACTATGTCCTCAACAAAAAGAACAAGACACACAAACAACTGAATTTGGTTAGCAGGATTCCTTGGATTTTTAAACCGTGAAAGCAGAATTAATGAAATACATATCATAACCTTAAGAGTGTAAATAAATGAAGCAAAAGAAAATATGAGTCTCAAAAGATTGGTGATAAACAGTTCCCAAACAAACAGTGAGTACATGAGTACATTGGACAAAAACACTGCACTAAGAACAAAACCTGTGTTGCCAAGACATGTTACGACTCAAATGAGCCTTTCCCACTGCTGGGTCATGAAGACCCAACCCAACCAAAATCATCACAGAGGCAAGTGTTTGAGAACATGCTGCTGTGCCCTGAATACAACTTTCCTAAGAAGAAAACAGCCCTAGCTACACACAAAAGGAAAAAGTTATCAGAAGTTATTCTCAAAGCAATCAATGAAGAAGGAAATTGCAAAAATACTTTAGATACAGGTAACAAAAGTTTCTCTGACAAAAATCTAGATTCTTTTGTGGGAAAGACAGTTTTTTAAACCCAAAGGTAAACAGGATGAACAAAAAGCACTCAAAGTCTGCAGTTATCAGACAAACTGGGGGTTATATTAATGCCTAATGTGATGGAAAATCACAGCCAAATTAAATCAGTTCTTTTGAGTATCTTATGACTGAACCACCCCTTGTATGTACAAAACCATGTGAAGTAATTGCGTGTTGTGAAAGTTCCACTGATCTGTGTTTATAGCCTCAGCTTACTGTAAGTGGGAGTTTTTGGTGCCTTGCAGTAACTCCACCGTTTGTCTCTTGGCACAGGCCTGCTTGGAAGAGCTCATCATCTGCTTCAGATCACTGGTGTTCGCGGAATGGGACGGACTCCGGGGCATGCCCACTTCTACAAAAGCATCATTGCAACCTACAAGGCCAACAGAAAGGAGATTTTAAACCACCACCCTGCTGTGTTCTAGTGAACTTCTGCAGGAAATATAGCTGTGGGAGAAAACCTCCTCCTCCTCTTTGGTCAAGGTTAAGGTCAAAATATGTAAGTTTAAAGGCACCAGAAAGGGTTAGTATTTACATATATAGTAGTCACACTAAGTCTTTTCTTTCTTCAAATATTTAAGTATTATTAATTAATATTAAATGCGAAGACTGACAATTCAAAGTGACTAAGTATTCTGAAGAAATTTGGTTATATACCCAGTTTTAAAATACTTTGCCAGGTGCTCAGGTAGCTTCTGCTAGAATAAGAGCTCCCCCCATTTCATGTTTAAATATGTTTAGAACACATTTTGACAGCTAGTTATCACCTTGGATTGGCAATATACTTTTCATGCAAATCAGCATTTCAAATGACTACAACCTGAAATAAGAGAGGATCTCCTTCTTGATCAGCACTGGCAAGGGAAACAAGGCCTTTACACACATTTGCTCAAGCTTGAAGTAGAGCTGGCTTTCCCTCTCCGCAAGAATGATGGGGACAGTTAAGGACCTTAGCTTCTAGAAGGCAGCATAACTGAAATGCTGTTATAAAACATGCAAATAAAATTGCGTCCCAGTGTCATCTAGGTTAGATTAACACAATTTTCTGCAAAAACCTTCTCAGAGACATTAAATATTTCCTTTTGCTAAAAGGCAAAAATAAAACATCATTTAAACCAGTAGAGCTTAGTTAAGCTGCTGTAAAAAAATAATAAAATCCTCATAGGTTATTTCCCTCTGCTCCTATGAAACAAGTCAAACGTTGCAAGTGCATTTATGTTGATTCAAGGGGTTTCTATCAATAGTACAGCTCAGTTACTACAGGTTCTATTTACTTTCTTTGACAACGGACCCAGAAGATCCAGCAACATTTTCCTTGAACATGGCTGCAAAACCAATTCACAGGGAATATCTTTACATTTTTGTATCATGAACTGTACATAGACTGTACAAACATTACCAGACAAAGGAATGCAATGTCAAAATCTTACCTTCTTCACTATTTGCCTTGGCAGCTACTTGTTCTGAGGCACCATGAGCGCTTGTTTGCCTTACTGCATCACTGTGGGTTGTGCTCAGCACATTTTCTCCCAGCGATGTGGCAGACAGTGCAGCATACTTGATATTTGAGGCCTGAAAAGATTGTCACAAATCACTGAAGTGATTTTTATGCTTAAGGAAATATTGAAGCAATTTCCCTTTTCTATTTGTGCAGGAGAACAAGAAATCCATTCCTGGTTTAGCAGAACAGTATGTTTGAATGCTCTATTTTTCAATCTTTAAGTCATATTGGAAAACATTGCTGCTTATTTTTAAACTTAGAAGCTTTATAAATCTATTAATATAGCTAGTTTTCTCTTTCAGCTTTTCTTAGCAGAGAAATAATAATACAAAGAAATCTGGTTCTCCAGGATAGTATCACTTACCTTTACATGACCATTTAAAGAAGCTGAGCCTTTTTTACTTTCTGACTGCATGCCATTGACATGGACTTCAACAGGAGTCAAGCCTGGTGGTGGAGATGGAGTGTTTTGACCATAATTAGGCACTCCAGACAGCAGAATACTAGTTAAGGTTGCTTGGGCAGTAGATGGTATCATTAGGTGTGGAATAGCAGAAAAACCTGTAACAAAATTTGATTATGTTCTGATTAAATTTCTCATTTAACTTCCTCAGGCATTATACTACTTCATATAATCTTTATGTAGCTATGATATATTACAAAAAAGTTTCCATTCAAATTACAAGTCAAAATCATAATGCTTTATCTAGCCATTAGTGGGTAGGTTAACTTCATTTTCTACATAAAGCTGATGAAAACACTGCATGTGACAGCATGTCATATATTAAGTTATAACTTTAAATTTGCACGTCTTTTCATCCATGCTAAGATAATTGTAGGAATTAAGGTTGCAAAGAATTAAATATTCCAGACCTGTCAACTGCCATTTAATGACTTGGTGTTGCACAGTTCATTTAACTCACAAACTTCTACCAACCTGTGGTGTTTGTGTTAGCAAGAGATGTTGCCCATAACGTGGGGCTGGGTGTGCCTGAACTTGGACTCTGCAAAGGGCTCACAGAGCTATTCAGGGCATTCAACAGAGAGTTTGGAGCAGTTGAGGTGTTGACTGACAGGGCAGTTGGACCTAAAAGGCCTGCAAAAAATTATGCAAGTGACTATTTACTTAAGACTTACAGAAAAAAAAAATTCCCAGAAGTTCCAACTGAAAAGAATCAAACAAGCCCCTGCTAAATTGCACCAGCATGTTTCACAAATTGTAACATTCAACCTGCTGTTCATTTGGTGCACAGATCACATTAAGAATGCTTGCTCTTAAACTGGGAATCGTATGTCCAAGAAGAATTGGAGCATCCTTTATGTCCTACTGGACCCTAACTCTTGTTGTAACCAGGGGTCTGCACTGGCTGCTTCTCAGGCTCACCATCCCTTTGTATCCCCTCTCTTGCTTCTGATGGTTTCTTTCAAAGCAGCATCACAGAGACAAGAAAACAACTGTACTGCACCCCCTCACCTTCATTTCCCACAGTAACCTTTTTCTCAGGAGCTCCTGTGAATAAACCACTACTTCCACACTAACAACTAATGAACTCCTTTTTGAACTTTCAATATGGGCTGCAAACCATCCCCCAAATGCAATTGATCACTACCAAAGCAGTCCCCCAAACCAGCTCTTCCTGTAAGAGCATTCACAAAACGGTTCAGCCCTATATACACTGAAAAGGTAAAAGCCCAAACTCCCCAAAGTATAACATAGGGTGCAGCCCACAAAAACAGTCACAAAAACAGAATTAAAAATTCCAGTCAAGTGGCACGAACACTTGTTCCCATGTGACCCCAGGGAAGCATGTGACAGGGAACTACATAGAAGTCCAGCATGGCAGTCACAAGGGACAATGCTGGTTACATGAGATGTGTCACTAGATTCTTCTGGGACTGCTTGGTTCGTCTATACATTTCTGATACAAAGGTATTTGCTGAGCTTGGAAATAAAACCGTAATTCCAGTCTGACTATAAGCTTCTAAGAAATTACATTAAGATAGGAAGCTTAATAATTTCTGTCCTATATTTCAACTGATAAGTAAGGTCTCAGCTAGAAGCACATGGATCTCTCAATTGCAGTGAGATACTAAAGTGAAATGTGGGGCTTGCTATGTTAACTTTCACAGTACTGCTGACACACTTAAGTACCCACCCAAAATTCAGGACAGCCTGAGATATCACACAGTTAAAGAAGCTGTAAAAGCCATTTCCTGCCTCACTTGTATTCCCCTCCCTTGCACTTGCAGCTGAGTGGTTTGTGTGCTTCCAGAGATTCTTCTACAGGGAAGAGTCCCACACCTGATTACAAAAGCCTTGGAGAAGTTTTAGAACAACAAGCCCTTGAGAGGCCAGAAGCTGCTACAATTCTCCAATGCTTTAACATGATTCCTTATGAAAAACACACACCTAGTCCTTTTTTCTAGTACGAGTGACTTAAGTTTCAAACAAAACTGTATTAAAAAATAAATAAACATAATGAATGCATACCAAGCCCAGTGAGTCCTAGTCCTGCTGAGGACAAAATATCCAAACCAGGACACGACAGGCCAACGGGGCATGAGACAGTAGAGGGATTTGACACTACGGTGACTCCGCTGCTTTCAAGTCCTAAGAGACATTTCCGTGCCTCGTACATATTTAAGGCATTTCGTTCAACACTTTTTACAATCACAGACTGTAGGGAAAGAAAACAACAACAAAAAAGGAAAACCAGTAAGTAACACTTCTCCAAAACACAGATCTGCAACACGGATAATTCTTCATACTCCTTCATAGCTACCACAAGATCATGGCAGTGTGAGACGGCACAAGCTAACATCCATTAGCAACTATGCAAATTAAGGGGTCTTGAGAATAAGTTTAGGGATTTCATAAGGATTTGCAATAAAAATGACAGAAGACTTCTCTATCTAAGAAAATTAATTACTATTGTACCTTGGTGCTATTTGGTAGACCAAATGTTAAACACCTCAAGAGCTAGATAAGTGAATCAATAATTAATATCTTCTATTTTACCTGAGCTTTGTACCTTGAAGCGAACAAAAAAAACCAGTTGTTCACATTAAATTTAGCTATTAAATTCACAGCTGTCTGAGAAGAATAAGTGCCTTGAAAATGAGGTTACAAAAAACCATTTCTTCTTGTACATTCTTTACAGGACATTTCTTTGTATTGATTTTATATGTCCCTACACAGGGAAGCTCACCTATGCACACAATGAAATGAACATTTAAAATTTTAAAACTTTTGCCTGCTTTGGCATTATATACAACACAGATAACTGCAAGAGTCCCCTATCCACACTTGTCTGAATATTTTACAATGAACACCTCCTTTATCAGTATATTCTATACAAAAGCTAACTTCTTTATTATTAAGCATTTAATGAAAGTCAAATTGCCCTAAAGTAAAGTTGCTGGATCATTTAAACTGATATTTTAAGCAGAAAATACATATGGCTTTCACAAGTTTGTGATCTATTAGGTTGGGGAGGAAGAGCACACAAGTCAACTCACCAGCTCTAAAACTTTGTCATAAAAGCCTAAAAAGAAAATATTAGCATTGCACAAACCTTGCTTGGTTGCTTTGGCTTAGGCTTAATGCTTATGAAGACATCCAACTGCTCCATTAGCTGTGTTATAAACTGTGGTTCTACTTCAATTTCTTCCTTCATATCAAACATGAGCACGAGGGGAAGGCAACCCTGAAAAGAAACGCACAAAAATTCCTAGCACTTGTCAGGAACTGATGGCAGGACACTCCTACTAGAAGTCTGACGTTAAAACACATTTGAAATAAGGAAACACACTTCTAAAAAAATCTTTAAGTCCCCATTGCCCAAGTCTTAACTTATACCTTTCTCTTTCCCATTCCAGATCAGCTACATAAATATTTTCTACTGATATGGATAACATCTGTAACACACTTGAAATACTAAAACTTTAGCGTAGAAAACCCAAAAACTGAACAGTGCATTAGTATTCACATATATAAAAAATGTGTACATGCATTAGTACTAAAGTAATGCCAAAAGGCTCCTGTGAAGTTTAAAGACAGGTGTAACAAAAATAATGATATTCACCACCAGAGCTATTTTTATAAAAGGCCTTATGGAACTGTGGCTATGGTACTATAAAGAATGTAAGACTGCAGAATGAGTAATTATTTCCTAAGGTTTCCCAATTTCATTGAAAACTTGCCTACATGGGAGCTAAGGAATTCCTGACATTTCCCCTCAAAAGAAACCTACTTACCTGACAAACACAGAGAAGGCAGGTTGGCAAAACAAAACACAACCTGTCACCCAGCACCCACAGAACATTTCAGAAATCTGCCTCTACTCAGAGGCATATTATTGTAAATTTAAATCGCCTATGTTTAATTTATATTACCAAGGTTATTTTTCAAGTCATGTTACCAGAGATTACAAATATTTTTGATAACTACAAACACTGACAAAACCCTGGCAAAAATTGAGTCAGCTGTTTGCAGTGTGAGTAGCAATCCTTCCTCTCTACGGCTCATTTATATTTGGCTTGTAAATACATGCAGAGCGAGCACATTTTCTATGATCTGGCAATTTTTTCACTCAAGTTTCACTGAAAGTATTTACCATGAGATATTGCCTGGCAAGACAGACAGACTCAATTGTGCCCTGGAGGTAGACAGTGGATTTTTTCTGTGGGTTACTGGGGTCAGGGAAGTGGATCTGAGCACCAGTCCTCTGCATGATATGTTTGATGTTGCTGCCATTCCGACCCATCATGAAGAGATGATGCTGCGCTGCGATGTCGAGCTGGGCGCTCACAGGAATTGCAGAGGCCAGGCTCCCAGCCAGGTGTTCCAAGAGCATGGCTGTTCCTTCCTGGGGGGGAAAAGGGAAAAACCAGTGGAACAGGGCTCACAAGCACACAGAACAACATCTCACACTGCTTCCTTGCTTGTCATGCTCCACAGACAAGATAAAGAAAACACTGCTTGGTTTAAATCCACAACTGATCTGTTAAAGGTAACAAATGCACTAAACTCTACCCCACTATTCCCATTTTATGACCAAATGCAGCATTTAATTGCCACTTTGGAAAAGGCAGTAAGAAAATGTCACATGGTTTGGTCCCAAACCTTCTGTGGCCACACAGGCAGTCAGAAGGTCAATAGAGATTTATCTAGGTAGGTACACTTGCAAAACTCGCCTTTCAGTTTTGGGCTCAGATGTTCTTACTGGCTGGAGATAGACCCATCTGGGACCATATCAATCTCGCAGACTGCCAGCTCCTAACAAGAACACTTTTCTGCTTTATTAAGATGAACAGCCTCCTGGCAGTTTCTTGCCTTGACTGTCAAATTCACATCTCCCAGTGCTGGATTCGCAAGAACAGTTTTATTGATGGATCGGGCAACTTTCAAGGTTATATATTTGAGTGCATGTTGAGAAGAGCTCAGCATGAAGAATTTGAGGTGGGAGGTAGGTGTGTTGTGGGTTTTGTTGCATTGTATTTTAATGAAAAGATGGGTAAGATCAGCACATATTCCAGAGCTGCTGAAAACCTAAACAAGTGTGCTAGAGGTGAACACCAGATTAAAACCTTACCACAAAGAATGCTAAATCCTAAACTTAAAGCTATTTTCTATGCATTTTTACACCTCACCTATATCAGTTACTCTAAGGAAAAAAAAAAAAAAAAAATCAAACCCCCAGGCTTTGCAAGTGATTATAAAATAACACACACTGATGAGGCAGGCTATACCATTTTGGCATCAAAGTTATAAATATTCATATAAACATTCAGAAACCCACTTAAGAGCAGGGATTACCTTCACAGCACTAGTGTTGTTTTGTGACCCTCTGACAATGACTGTAGCACCATACATTCGAGAGCGTTGTTTGAAGGAAACGGAAACGTTGTATGTCTGACATATGTGCTGAATGGTCGGAGAATTAGGATCTGGGATGGGTTGGAGAATTCCAGCAATAGGCAATTCAAACATGAGTACCAATGGAAGCAGCTCCTACAAAAACAATGAAGAGCAAATATTGGAAACTGGAGCCATACTCACTAAAACTACAACAATTTCATTCTTCAATCATAATGTACTGGTCAGTGATGGTTGAGCTGACATAACACATCCTCTGCCCAGAGTTCATTGATAAAAATATCCTATTGTCACTTGGAAAGCAGCACCTATTTTTCCAGGGATACTAGAGTGGGGTTTTTTTGCACAGGCTTTTTTGGGTTTTGTTTGTTTGGGTTTTTTCCTCCAAAACAGCAGGACCATTTGCAACTATGTGGCAACAATAAAGCAAAGTAATTTCCACCTACACCTATCCATCTACAAACAGGTCAATATTTGTAAAACTTGCTAGAGAGTCTCTTTTCTGTCATGGATTAACTGGAACTCTGAAATCAGCTACAAAGCTAAGCAAACATCAGCTTCCTTCATGACTGTCAAGACAAGGTCGTGCGACCTGTCTGACTAAGCAACTGCAAGAAACTTCTTATAATTTATTTGAATTTTAATCATCCATGACAAAATATACATACAAGTTGAAACAAGAAGGAAAAGATAGAAAATAGCTACAGGCAGAGAATGAAACTGATTATTAACACAAATTACACATAAAAATGGTTAAAATGTAAGAGGCAGCAATTGCCTTTCCCAAGTCACAGATTCACATAGGCCATCTGTGGTGGGTAAGCTAAGATGTAATTTTCTACACAGTATGGGATTAATTTACATCTTCCTTATAGTGTAGACTTCGTGTTCAAGACCCACCTTGGGCTAGTTAAAAATCTGGCCAGGATGTGAATCACTGTTATAATGTCCTGAGCATATTTCTCGGATGGATACTCAACATTTATTCCTACATTTCTGCTGTCACTAGACAGACACAGACAACCCCAGGGTTCTCAAAACTATGCATTTTTTCTCTGTCAGGTGTTTTCAAGGGGACACTACACTGCACCAGAGCATTACCCGAATTCTGACTCTTGCGGACTCCACTCCAGCTGGCTGTCCTGCAATAGACACCTGGAAAAGCAAAAATACATAAAATATTGCATCCTATTTTCAAATGAGGCACAGAAAAGTCACTCAGATAGCTGTGCTTGCCTTAAAAAAACAAATCTAAAAAAAAAAATAAAATCAACATTTATTTCACAACTGGTGACATCCTAACTGTTTTCTAAATTCTAGCTGAGAACTATAACCCATATAAAAAAAATTATCTATGCATGTTAGAGCATCTTAGGTTACATATATTTAAGCAACTAGGAAAAAAAATGATGCATCCAACAATACAGTGGTTTGGATCAAATAGTGGAATTACTACTGTATACCTGTGCTCAATGCTAATATTCAACAAGAGTAGGTTTTCTTGAATGTTGTGATAAATACTGTATTTTGCACAGTAGCCATTAGGATGCACAAGAGGGAATTCTAAGTACAAGGATGAGAGACTTGAAAGTAAACACTCCACCAGTATTAGCACAAGAAAAGATGTACAATTTAAGCTCAATGACTTCGTAGAATAAAGCTGAACTCTTACAATAGGACATTCATTTCTGCTGGCTATCCACTAAGTTTACTCTTCAACTGAGTTACACCATAAAAAAGCATCAAAAAAAGCAATCAATATGCTGAATAAGTAATGTGTTGAACAGGAAAAAAATTACAAAAGCTGATTTTTTCATACCATTTCTCTACCATTCACACTAAGTTGTTGACTTCCGTATGTACAAAATAATTTTAGCTCAAAAAAATTAAAATTATTCTCGAGCCATCACAAATTGTTTCCATCTGTTTTTAAAGATTTGCTCACTTAGGAAGCTCTGTGCTTTCCACACTATGTAAATACCTATTTCCCTGAACATGAAGACACCATCCCCAAAAAACCCAGATTAACGAAAGAAGTTTAGAAATGTTTTATACTCTCAAGAATTACAATATAAATTAGTTCAATATTAAACAAGACTTACTTGGTTGCTTTTCTCTGCTTGATTGTTCCTATTTGAGTCTGGAAAATGGATATGGCATCCTGTTTCCTCCATCACCTTTTTAATATTATTGCCACCTTTACCTATCACATGAGAATGTTCTGTATGTGAAACATCCATCTTCAAGGTTACCCGATTGCTCTGGAAATCAAGCACCCATGATTAGACTTGGTCACAGCAGAATCTGACTATTTAAGTTTTTAAGAGTGATGCAGCTTCAAGAATGACATTCAAAATTGTATTTCCAAAGTATTTTTGCCATTGCTTAACTTCTACTCAAGGATGATGTTTTTAATATGAATGAGATGGATGCAAAATTAGTCACATTTTCTTTCTAGTGAGGAAATAACATGGAGATAAATACACGAAAAGATGCATCTTCAAAAAAAAACTCTGAGCCTTTTAAAATACCCCTGAACTTTCATCAACTGTGACTTAAGCGTCCTTTTGCAATTAATTCTAATTTCTTTTATTTCTGTGTTCTTTCAATTGAAGCCATGCACCCCTGTTTGATCTGAAAGGATCACGTTTTGAAGACTCTGCAAATCAAAGCCATGGGACAAAGAAACAGTGCTTTTCCTTCCTTAAACTTCTTTGGTACATGAATTTATAAAATACACAAACACTGCCTACAGCTATTCTTAAAAGCTCTATTGTTAACAGCCCATAATAACGCTGTTAATAGTTGTTCAAAAAGCCGTGCTTATCACTCAAGTGCTCCTCGGGGCAAACTGCTCAGAAACCAGAAAGCTGCCACACAACTACACAGGAGCCACACGCGCTGCCCCAAAAGAGCTGCTGTTACATGAAAACAATATCTGATGAACAGAAGAGAGCCTGGCCAAAATCTAAAGGCTTTAGAAGTTCTGGTCCTGATGTTGCAGAGTGTAGGAAAAAAATAACAACTACACATAAAGCTGCATAATTACTTCTAAAATTGAATTTCAAAAAGAAACAAAATTTTAGGTTCTCTGAAGTTGCTGCATAACCTACTGCTTGCAGTGAAGCTGTATTTCAGGTTTTAAAGTAAAACTCCAATTTAATGAACAAACCACATATGCTTTTAGCCATTTGGCTGGAAATATTATTTCTATAGAGTTCAGATCTGGAAAAGCTGCTTTAAGGAAGTATTTTTTCCTGCAAAATGTTTAAGTATGTGGGTACACACCAATATCAACATCTGCAAGGCATATATTGGCAACTTTGCTTCAGAGCGTCCATAAATACCTTCTCTGGAAATGTGCCCATTAAAGAGATCAATGTCACCACAAAATTAGGGGTTAAGTTGTCATTCTAAGAAAGTTTTCTTACTTTTGTGTCCAAGACAGACATGATTTTCTCTTTTGCTTCTTTAACATTTTCTTTTTTTCCAGAAACTTTAATATGGGGATCTATAAAAGAAATAAACTTGTCAGAAAAACATAGTAAAATATCTACAAAAAAATTTCCTCACTGCTCAAATAAATTTGAGCCCATTATTTATAATCCACCAATAAACTGCACCACAAACCTTTGGGATTCAGCTGAAGACCAAATGTCTTATTCCATCCCTTCAGCCCCACAATTTAGGATTACCAGATGAATTTATTAAACACGATAACCAACTTGAAATAAACAAAAATCCGAAATGTGTGTCACAGTATCACAGACCTTGCTGCAGTGCAATTACATAGCTAAGCCATCCTATCTTCTCAAACAAAAAGTAACAGTGGACAACTAAAAGCTTTCTGGCAGCCCACCAAACTCAAAGTCTCCTCATCATCACTTTATTATATTTAATTAGGCTCTAGAAATATCCTTTGCAGTTTTTAGCCTGGCACTAGAGGTGCCTTCACCCAAAGTTTTCTGATTGCAGTTATGAAATGAAATTTAAATGACACTTTAATAAAACAAATCTCTGAAGTGTCAAGTACATAAATTAGCAGGAACACCAGCTGATGGCAGGTTTTACCCAGTGAGATCTAAAATATTGACTCTACAGCCCACTTGGTTTACATGATAATTTTCAGACCATTGCCCTTAAACACCACAAGGTGTTGGGCTGAGCTACCAGTGCAGTTCTGCATCCCATAATAGACACCAGGTCAGAAGGCACAGATCTGACTTTGGAACTAAATCAAGTAGCAACGACTCCGAGTGTGAAAATCACACATCAGCCAGTTTAGCAGCACCATCTGGTGTCCAGGAGCACAAAGTGCCACCGTGCAAAATGTCAAAACACTAAATGTAAGTTCAATTAACACAAAAAAATGCCCATCTACCACTGACATTTCTAATTATTAGAAACAAGGATATGATATTGCAGGTGATGCCTTTTCCCCCTGTTCTTGAGTCCTCTGCCCTTTTGCCATGTAACAGTGCTTTTTTACCTGTGATGCTCTCAAAAAAAAAACCCACCTCAACCATCTTCTGAGTCACACATTAATCTAATTTATTATGCTAGAAAAATACATACATCTTGGGGAAGATAAAAGTAAATACATTTAATACATTCTCAATGGCAGGAGAAAACAGCTGTAACACAGCATACCTGCCTTTCCCATCATCTCAATGATTGAAATCACTTCCCTATTAAAGAAGTGCAAAATAATACAACTTTAGGTTGTAAACCTGTTCTATTCAATTGAAAATTGAAACTCTAGGTCATGCCTGGATACTCTTTTCATTCCAACAGTATAAATAAGCCTCTAGTCTTTTCCACTGAGAAGTTCTGAGCACATTCAGCTGGGGATA
This sequence comes from Pardalotus punctatus, assembly GCA_013400915.1. Taxonomy (NCBI): domain Eukaryota; kingdom Metazoa; phylum Chordata; class Aves; order Passeriformes; family Pardalotidae; genus Pardalotus; species Pardalotus punctatus. The sequence goes on along the minus strand of VZTX01003600.1, from coordinate 1,415,892 downwards.
CAGAAACACTGAAAGAACACAGGATTCACTGCCAAGTTTCATGGAAGTCAAGAAAAATGCAGCATTTTGACTTCTGAGAAACAGCCACACTTTATTTTTTAAAACGGAAAAACTGTAGTGGCAAAAACATTGTACGCACACAGAATCTACAGAAGCTTAAAAATCTGCTGCTTCAGCCTTTCACAATGGAGCAAAGTAAAACAAAAAGCCAACAAAACAGTCTTAAGGGCAAATTTTTTTTTTCTTTTTAAAGTTGACAGGAAGCCATGTGGTTCTAATGTGTTTAAGCTGTGAATGATATTTGAAGTGGATGTCGCAGTCAGAAATTCCCAGAAGCAGATTCTAGCACACTGTGTGTGCTCCAAGCGCTCTTTACATGCAATCAGGAAAAACACAAGAGCAGACCACCACCACCATGGACTGATTTTCACATATTTGCAAACATTGTATTTAAATACACATTTGATTATGTGCATAAAAAACATCTGAAATCAAGCCTGGCATCCTGTTAGTACCAAAGGAGATTGCTATTATCCCATAATACTATTTGCTTACTCACGGGTGAAAATACATTTTAGAATACCTATTTTTTCCATTTCTCATCTCAGTTCAACACCTCTTTTCTGTTGATACTGACAGCTTCAGCCAAACATCCTGTATTTCTACACTTACTATTTGTTCTTTTTAGATGAAAAGAGCTCAGTTGCTCACTTTAAAAACAAAACCAAAGAAGAACACACAAAGCAAACAAAGAATCCACTGACGCCAGTGACAATTCTAAAATATGCTACCAAACCTTCCAAAATTGGTCTTAAGTACCCTCTCCTTACTTGACTTCTTCCCAAGGACACAGTGGTTGGAAATGAATGTGAAGCAGCTGAGCTTTAAGTTAAAGAATTCTTCTTTTGAGAGGTGTACACTCTTTCCTTCAATGAAATGCTATTTAAATACAACATCCTCATCAAATTTTGTCTGCCAAGAGTTACTTGTGACTAAAAGCTTTTGAAGTATTTGAACTGGCCTTGTATGAGTTGAAAGTACATTGAAACCATGTGATCTGCAGGGAAACTCACAGGTACCCAAAAAACAATCAACAAACAGATTGTTTCAGGAATCAATTAAAAATTTAGAGAGACAATTAGATCACCATAACCTGATTTTCTGTGTATTACAGAAACTAAATTTCTTAATACACCTGTGGATTCAATTAGCTTGTTTGCTTTGCAGTTGATTCCACGGATTAACAGTTACATTTAATTTGGGGAAAAAATTCCTACCTCGTCTTAGTACTAAGACAAAAATCTTTGTTGGATAAAGCTCTACATTCAATATTTTAAATACCTACAGGCACGACGGCAGCAAAGCACTGTTGAAGTCCCCAAAAATGTCACTGTCAAAAGCACGAAGAGGACTGTGAGGCACAGAAGTGCAGTAAGTGTGATGCATGTCTAGCACTGACAGTGCAGGTAAGCACAAACTCGCCCTACCACCGATCCAAGTGGCCACAGCCCTGGCTGGATGCTATATCCAGGTGATGCTATATCATCCCAAATCCCTAAGGGTTTGATACCTGTGTTTACTGGGGGGGACCAAAAAAAAAA
>VZTX01003600.1:1367246-1414281 GCA_013400915.1 Pardalotus punctatus | reverse complement strand
AAAAAAAAAAAATCACCCTTTTTGAAAGCTCCTGGATACAACTGGAAGTATACTTCATGTAAAACTAGGGAGAGAGCAAAGAACAGGTGCCTACCATAAATAGAGACATGAGACACCCAAGCTCTGCAAACTATTTGCAAACACAGAACAAAGGGTTCAGAAGAGGTCTGTGTGCTAAAAGCATATAAAGCTTTAACACTTTAAATACAAGTGGAGTATCAGACCCTGGAAAAGATTTTGACTCATAACAAACAACATGATTAGTGTCCTGCAAGCTATTTAAAATGCCATTGTATAGTAATCCATCTTTTCCATCCATTTTGAAGGGCAGTATAATTTTCCTTAGGAACGGAAAAGAAAATTTTAATTTTAAGAGGCCTTTTTCCCCCTCTTCTCAAGAATTGAGGAATATCTCCACAGAATAGAAAGCTGAAGTTACACAACAGACACTGCTGGAAATTTTTCTCAACAGTCTTCATTTTGCCAGCCTCCTGCCTTCAAGTGGTCTTTTATTGCTCCTATCCTCAAATTCCTCATTCCACACTTTGGCAGAGTTTCACCTCCTCAGTCTTTGTCCACAGCTATATCAGCAAGCCTCCAGCTTTATTGTTACTATTGTGTGTGACACTTCAGTAAACAAAATAAAATTCCTCCAAGCAAAAATATGTTTGTGCCAGTGCAAATGCATCTACACCAACTTTTGCCAGGCAAGAAATATTTCAAATAATTAAGCCATTTAACTTGTAGGCCTCTCTTGCAATTCAAGTGTTACATTTAATGTCTGGGGGAGCTCTTCAGACCACAGCTATGCATCCAGCTTGTTTACAAGGATGAACAGCCCTGACTTAAGTAACACAAATACCACGACTCTAAAAATAGCCAGACAACTGGGCAACACCAGGGCAGTCGACAGTCATTCTTAACGAGTGGCTGATCAAGATCTGAAGAGCCCAAGAGTATTACTGAACTTGAGCCATTCAAAGAAAAAGACAAAAGAGACCCAGCATTTTTAAGGGACAAGTTATGAAAGTGCCTGCCCCAAAAGGTACCAGCAAAAACACACTAAGCTGTATGAGAAGCTAAAATAAAAACAAAAAAACCAAAGGAACACCGAGAAGTTGGTATGTTCTTATCTGAAAGGGCAAGTATGTTGTTCACCCTACAATAAGATGAAGAAACATAGACCTATAAAACAAATTAATTAACCAAAAGGTCAAGTAAGGCTTCCTATTAATATGGAAAAAAGGATAATTGAATTGAAACAATTTATTTAATGCTCTTAAATAAATTAGGAAATGCTTATATGTACAGTTTTAGGAGATGGACTGGTAATAGCCAAGACAGACTTGAAATAGGCTCAAGCGATTGCCATGGAAAAGCAACATTGAAGCCAGAACCACGCAGCAAATGCTCAGGAGTAAGGGCACATGCAAGGAACTTGACTGAATAATAAAGTAAATTCAGCACTTGGGCACTTGGTGCTGTTGGCTTACCAGTTTAAATGAATTCTCATCCCTCTCTCCAATACAACTCATGCACTCAGTTCTCCTCCCAGTGTCTAAACCACAGAAGGAAAAAGCTACTCATGTATTAAGGCAGAAAGCAATGAGCCATTTCCTACTGTAGGCTCCTGAGTATCCTCAGAGGTATCACTCAACAACAACATCTGGCTTTTTTCTTTGGCGCTCGTCTTTTTTCTTGTTTTTTAGTTGAAATTAGGCTGCAGCATCATTGTCTCTGAACGAGATTTCAACCAGCTAACTCGGGCATGATCAAAAGCCTACCCAGAGCATCATAAAACTCAACACGGGCTGCAAACAATTAATAGTGTCTTCAGAGTAGACATACCCTGAGGCTCTGGGCATTCTCAGGGATCTGTTTGTTGTGGACAAACAACTGATTATGAAACGTCCCTGGGAAGAGCTAAAGCCACTGCCTGTATGTGCACACACATGTGAAAGACTTTGTCTTCTCAGCACTTTTTCACTCTTAACTTTCCCCCTTCCTGGCACAAATGATCTTTAGAAGGATTTCTGCTCAACTCAGAACACCAGAAGGAAGCTGAGAAAAAGTAAGTACTTGTTTCACTGCTCCTGCACAGCTCCAAGGAAGGTGAATTACACACAACCCTCACTCCTGTTACATTCAGGTTGCCATCACGCAGTCGCCTGAGGAGCATTAACCAGCACAGCATTGCTTTTCAACCCTGCCCTCTTACAACCGTATGATGTGAAGCTAGCAGTCCCCTCCTCATGTCTCTCCACCATTTATAGTAATACACATATATACAGGCAGACAGACAGAGATACACTGAGTAACACTGACATTACGCACACAGAAACCTGAAGAAACGCAGTGCAACGTCTGGTGGAGCAGAGAAAAGAATCTTGTTTCTCAAAGATTTCAGTGTAGCTCAAAAGAAAACTTCAATTATCTGCAACAGGCTACTTAAAATGGCTCCTTAGAGTGAAATATCTATTTGATGTAGCCTCATAAATGAAAAAGAAATCAGATACACTTATACATCAATCATAGCTGAATCCCATATTTGGGTCTCTTAGCATCTTTGAAGCATCCCAGCAGAACACTGAAAATTCATGTTCAGAGTGCCCAGAATTAAGTGAAAATTAGCCAGAAACATCAGATAAGCTTTAAAAAAATGATTACCTGTACAACATTATGTTTGGAGAAATAAACTATTGATGACTGGATTTCGGACCAGTGACAGAGGAAATGAAGTTGAAAAGACTTCTCTTAAAGCATAAGCAAAGAGGGAAGACAAGGAAGAGGTAACACATCACACGGTAATTTAAACAGAAAAGTGACCAGATTTCAAGGGAGAAGGGGAAGGCCAAGGTGGAGAAGAAAACCTGAAAAGAAGAAATGAGAACGAATTAATTGTAATCACCCAGACACTCCATTTCATTCACACAATTTCAGTTTCTTACCACCATGATTAGCTTAAATTCCTTATTTTACTTCCTCTACAAAGAGCCATTAGGGAAAATGAAATTAGGGATATTTTGCAAATGTGGTCAGACACCAAAAAGCACACGCCGTGCAGCCTTTCTGCTGCTCTAGGGCAGTTGCTCTTCAGCCTTTAGCCCAAGCAGCCACTCAAAGCAAGGCAATGTCTCAGCAGGACACAAAATCTGTTATGTCTTATTTTTTTCAGCATGGAACCAATGAATTCACAGTTCATTATTTAAATGTCTGTTTCCATTGTATCTCAAAGCACAAAGTCAAAATCACAATGCCTGGGAAAGAAAATAAGAAATAAAGAGAAGAAAAAAGCTATAGGATTATAAAATCAGCTTAATAAAGGACTTAGAAAACACCCATGGTATTCCTATCAGAAATAACACTGCTGTATCTTTACTGCACACAGACTCATACTCAGGGCTGCAATTCTGATGCATAAGCCATGAGATAATTTTAGTTTCTCACACACATTCTCCAAAAAGTCATTGTGACTGTGTTTTTCTAAATAAAAAACATCATCTGACTTGTGAGCTGAAACACACGCCTCGGGCTCAGCCTTCATTGCAGTGCTCCCACATCCAAGCCCAACTGTGCTCCCAGCTACTGCCGCACCTTTTAATGCCCGACTGCCTGACTGACTGCACTGCACTGCGGGAGCTGGTTTTGATACAGCCACGGGGAAGGGTGAATTCTGTGGCTGCACCAGGAGGATGCAGCCAGTCTTCAGCAAAGACTAATGCACTATATACGCCTGAGTGAACAGAGCAAACAGAACTGTCCTCTTGAGAATCAGGAGGGAATGAAATGTTATCGGAAAGATAAAAACAGCTGGCTCCCAAAAGCACATCAGACACCTGGTGACTAAAGCCACAGAGCTCACAGAATATTTTTGATCACTGTTACAATTTACTTCTCTTCTTTAGTATCACACTTTGTGAAAAGAATTTTCCCCAGGAAAGTTTTCCTTTCCTGGATTATTATCTTTTTAGAAGTTATTTTAACTGTATTCCTGATGAACATAGTGAACAGGTAGCGGGCTTTGTTTGTTTGCTTTGTTTTTTCTAAACGAAGAGAAAAATAGCAAGTCCAATAAAAAACTAAACTGCCTTCAGAGCTACCCAACTAGCAACAGCTACACAAATTACATGAAAATTATTCCTATTTCAAGTTGCAGAGAGGCACAACCACATCATGCATTGCGAGTGTATTTGCCTTCTTTGAAGAGTAGCTCTAAACTTGCCACCCTGACCCAAGCATGGGGGGGTAAACACACAACGTCAAGGACCCTACCAGCTGCCAAGCAGAGATGTGAAGTGTACTGGACACGGTGAGAAGATGGAGCAGAGCACCCCAGCGAGGGGACCCCGTCACCAAGTAACCTCTGCAGGAGATTACAGGCAGGTCCTGAGGAGCGGGGACCGGAGCAGCTCAAAGCTGGACCAGGTTTGTGGGTAAGGACAAGGCACAGACTGGCACCCATTGAGGCCTAAGCCTCAGGAATAGCTGCAGTCCGGGAATAGGAATGGTAGCAGGTGGTCAGCTGGCAGATACAGAGGTGCTTCTGGCCACTGTATTGTCAACAGCAAGACTTGACCAAATACTGCAGACACCGAGCACAAATAACCCCATTACAGGGCTTTACTATTTGCATTACAGCACACTACCATTGAAGACAAAGTTTAGAGTTCTACCAGACCTTTCTTTCCTGCTGTTGAACACATTATTGACAGGACTCAGTTGCTCATACTTAAAATAAAACTAAGACCTGTGTCTGCAGAAAAGCCATTGGCTTATTGCTCAGAAACTGTAGTGCACGACATCTGCATCTGCATCAGCTGCCTGGGTGATGCTGGCACACAGAGATGCAGACAGGGACAGGCACAACAAGGACTCACAGCAACGACACAGGGGTTTTCCTGCAGCCCAGTAAAACTCCAGTCTAAGAGTCCACAGGAATACTGATTCAAGGGCTCTTACAGAAAAGAACTCCAGTACAAACAGATGACTTTCACCACCTAATCTTTCTTCCCATGTACTGGACACTCATTACATTGCTTACAACAGATACTAAATAAGAAGAACTTTCCAAACTCTTTTTTGAAGCTGTAAGAAGTCATCCTCTGAGACAGAGTTAGATCATTGATGCACACTGATCTCTACATCTCGGGATTGAAATTTGAAATATCAATATATATTTTAAAGTTATGATAACATTAAGCGTATGAAATTTGACTCAAAAATTGCTATGTTTGTTATCAACAAGTTTCTGCCATTGATTGAACAAGACTATTTCTTTTATTATTTTTTAAAAGCATAAGGTATGTGTTTTTTTCACCAGCATGGCAATGTATTAGCTTTTTCCATAGGCCACTGCTGTGCAGGCTGTAGTCTCCAGGAAGAAAAAGGCAAATAGAGAGATATGGGAAGTAGCGTTCCCATCTTCCTTCTAAACCCACTTGGGATGCACCTAATCAACCAAAACATCAGCCATCCGGTGACAACTGGTTCTGAATACTAAAACCTTCTAGATGCTTTTATACTAACAGTTTGTTATGTGAATACTGAATCACACATTTAATAATCACACAAGTAATAATCTACCATTTCTTGGCTTTTAGCATGGCAATATGTATATGGCACTCTAACAGTTGTGTATCTTACATTAAAAGGTTATTCTTATTCACAGATATTATTTTCACCAGTATAAAAGGCACTTTGCAGCTGATCTGGGAAGAGAACCTTCAGCTCCTGAAGAACAGTGAGTGACCTACTTAAAAACTTCTGCTTTTCTTTTCAGGGAGGGGCGCACAGCAAGCAAACACCGAACACTGCTCCTCTGCAAGACTAATTTCTTTGTGAGACACTGAGAAATAAAAACACCAAACACCTGAAAGATGTCCAGTGTTGCTTTTCAAATCAAGAAATCATTCCTGAGCTGTTCTCAGATGTATTATCTCTGCGTCACTTCTGCCCATCTGTCTCTCCCCAGTATTAGACGAATAGCAAAGCTCACCTCTGGGAAATTAATCACCTATTGAGCATCTCTGTGATGTGAATTTCAACAGTCACTCTGATAAATTGCTTTTTGTGTCCCAAAAATTGAGTTTAAATAGAAAGATGGGTGTCCGAGTGGAATGCTCTGTCAGTTTCCACTTAACATGCAAATGCAGTGCAGAGCACATTGCAAGGTATTTGCTTGCTGGAAGCTCCTTATAATCCAAAACCAATACATCAACAAATTCCAGTTTTCACTGAAAGATCATGACAAATTTGTACTCTCAAGTAATTTAATTACAGCAATAAGAGTTTATATTACTGCATTCCAGGGCTTGAAATTTCAGTTTTACTACAGTTACTGCCAAGTACTCTCACTGGATGTTAAGCCCCTTGATAATTCCCTTCATATTACAACTGTGTTTGTATTTTGCCCCTCCCTTGTCTGGCCAAGTATAAGCAAATCGCTGTTCTTCAGAGAAAACACAGCAAGCCCTGATCAAAACCAGAAAAGCCCAAAATCTTCCTACTCTTTACAGGAATGAACAAAGTTCAAACCACTCTTCTGTAAGCGCAATAAAAATACAGTGCCCACCTGTGGGCTCCTTTGCTACCTAGAATTTGCTTCCTTAAAACATTCACCAACGTGACCACAAGTTTATTTTATCTTCCTCTGAGCTGGTACAAACTGATGACTTTAAGCTCTCATGGCTGCAGGCACACACACCCCCGAGCACAGACACTGGCAAGCCGAGCACAAACAAGATAAAAGGCTCAAGCAAATGTGACTTTCTTTAAAAGCCTTCGTGCCTGTCACCTACCCCGCACGCGAAGCGCAGAGAATTAATGGATGGGGCTGTTTTCTGAAGTGGCAGCAATCTGGAGGCTGCGACATGTAACTCCAGTAAATGGGGGGTTTGCTGCCAGCTGCTGGCACAAGGGACGCTGTGGATTTGTGCGTGTCTAACTGCTCACATCGGAGAGAACCAACATGAACTCCTGTGGCCAAGTTTCAAATGGCCTGGGATGGTCTTTCTGTCCATTTATTGATTGAAAAACAGGGAGGAGTCATCTGTGCTTGAGTCAGCTGCTCCAGGAACAAAAGAAATAACAAACTTGTGATCTAAACACAACTGTTCTTTAATTTTTAAAGTACACAATTAGAGGGTTTGGGGGAATTTTTCTTCAGGATATAAGAAAGAATATGCTCTGACAGTTTCTCATTTACAGAGAAAGTTAATAAAAAGCAGATGGAGCTCATAATACAGCAACTACAATACATGCTGTAATTAATCTGGCAGTCCAAACAATAAACACAATGTCAGCAAAAGACTCACTTTAAATCTGAGTCAATTACAGATTGATGGCCTCAGCAACACATTACAGAAATTATTGACCATTTAGCAAGTTATTACATTGGGGTAGGCAATCCTTCAACTACAACAGGTAGTCTCTGCAGGTTAATTAGCAAATTTAGCAGTGAGTACCTAAAGTGAATACTTGGGAAAACTATTTAAAAAGATTCTTTCTGTGACAACATTCACAAGCCAAACATCACAAACACAGAGAACAGCAGAATTTTTCCACCTTTAGACCTCACCCTGAGGAGATGAGGAGAGCAGCCACTGGCAAAGACTGAATAATTTATGTGCATACACGCATTTCAAATTGCAAAATACAGGATAACTGTCACTCTTGGAAAACTATAAAAAAAAACTAGACTAGAAGATAGTGAGGTATAGAAGTCTGGGCCTCCACACAGAGAATCTGTCCACTCAGAAAAATGGTGGCAGTGGTGTTTCATTTGAAATGCTGAGAAAAATCAAAGAAAATACTTGTTTCAAGTTCTACATACATAGTTTGAAGAAAAAAATAGGAAATCTCAGTGTTAGTTTTCCAGTAATTGTTTCTCTATAGAAAAAAAATGATTACAGGTCCTTTTCAGCATCTCCTACAAATATTTAGGGTCCCACTAATTTGAACTGGGAAAATGTAGAGCAAGAGCTGTGGACAAACAACATAAGTCAGCTGAAAACTGTTCCCACAGTTTAGATGTCTAAATACTTGTGGGAAAACACAAGTTTTCCATTAACTGTAGAAAAATAAAATTCTAGGTTGCAAGTACAGCAAAAGAAACCCCTAAATATTGATAATGCAATCAATAATAAATTTATGCCATATTAAAAAAGTTGCCTTCAACTGACTTTACTTGGGTAAATTTCGACCTGAATTGAAACAAAGGATTTTTGTAAATATTTGTGTACTATATGAGGCATGAGAGCCACTTCAAAAATTACCTGCAAACACTAGACTTAGAAAACAGAGGATTGCTTGAGAGAAACTAAAAATGATGACCTAGCAGTGCCCATACTCTGCCATGCCAGTTTAACTCCTGAATGCTGATGCTGGGCACAGGTTTATGTCAATATTTTAGTTAGCAGCTACGGCCTCACACACCTCACTCTGGATAACCTTTAGCCTGCCCATGCAAAAAAACCCAAACAAAATAAAAAAGGAAATTTCTATCATTAGGGTCATTAAGGCAGTGGCAACTGAAAAGGGTCAGCAGGACAAAAATCCATTTTAATATCAGGAAGCAGAGAGCACCAACTCTCCTCACAGCTCTTGCTCACATCTTTTCCTTGCTGGGAGATGAGAACAGAACAGCAAAGGGCACCACTTGCAGACACAGGTTTAGGAACTGCAATTCAGGTGCTCAAATCTAAGTTACCAGATGTTCATTTTCAGCTGCTGCTGATGCTGGGCAATGACAGGGGTTAAAGTTTTATTTGCAAAAATAACAAAAGATGCAGGAGCAGAAAATATGCCCAAAAAAAAATTGTCTGGGTCTGTCATTGAACATTAGGGGGACAAGGAAAAAAGACTTAATGGCCAAGAGTGTTTTACTTCTTGACAATTTCTTCTTTCAGGCTTCTTACATTGCTAAGGAGTGATTTTCAATATAATGAGTCAGCTGATTAAAAGCATAACACATTTTGTCATAGCTTTCTTATCTTTGTCTGGCATTTTACCAGTAATTCATGCTATAAATGGCCTTCTCTATAGTAGTTTCTTTTGGTTTATTTTTCTTCCAACCTCATCACTCTGGAACTAATTCTGTCTTTACTTATGGAATCCAAAAGTCTGCTGCCCTCCCTATTGCACCCATGTGCGCTGCCATGGCTTCCCTATGGGGATTCCTTCTTGCAGCGTCTTTCAGTAAGCAAATCCACAAGAAAATAGAAAAAATACTGCACCCAAAATAGCCACTTCCAGTACTGTTCCCCTCACAGAAAGCCCACGTTCATTCTGCCAGTTCGGATTTCTTTGAAGGGTGCATCTATAAGCACGTCAAGTCACCCTTGTAACCCCGCACAGGACAGTACCCAGAGGCAGGAGAGTTAAACACGAGCTTTACTGCTCACTGCACTCAGAGCAGCACGCACAGGAGAGGGGAACTACACACAGGAATGTATTTTGCACATGTATAGCTACAAATTTACTGCTAGAAATCTCACTGGGAGCTGTTTGGCATCAGAGTATTTTAAGTCAATTCCACAAAACAGCTTGCACTTTCCTGAAGCCCAGTATTTTGCCAGCTTATTTTTTTGGCTCCTGCTTTCCTCCAGCATTGCAAAACCAAGTTTACATTATTTGACATTGCACTGGACACAAATCCAATCAGCTGGGTGAAAGCTACACTCAAAATTAATCATTTTTATTGCTGTCTTGGTTTATTTGCACACATTCTAATTCTGTTTTGTGATTTTTTAGTAGAGATTGCCAATATCCTCAGCTCCCATGGACTAGAAACTTGTGTTTTGTGTTCCTGGTATTTTAAGTCATACATATGTTTTGATGCAAGATAACACATCTGTTAAATGTTTAACAAATTTAAATTGCAGTCATCAAAATTGCATCTTTATGGAAGCTGCACAAAGACATTAGATGGGAATAGTGACATGTTAGACATTTAATCACTGCTCTAGGGCAGCAACGAAAGTACATCAATACAGCAGCATTTACCAGCTATTCCCAAGAGTACTGGCTAAGTAAGAACCTCAGAATTGTGTCTGATCTGATTTCCAATACTAAGATATGTATAGGAACCTCATGCCAGACACCTATGAACACAAGGCTGTAATCCTCCTCTACACTTTTTGGAATATATATTTCACTGGGTCCTTCTACAACATCTCCCTCTTTCGCACCTCCTGTTTTCCCATTATCTTCACACCATCTTTGTCACTATTATTCTATTCTTCCAAAACCCTCATTTCCTGAAGACTCCCACTCTAACCTCATGTTTTCTCCCATCCCACCCTTCCTCTTTCCAACTGGCTTCAGCCTCCTCGTCAGCCTCATTTCCTCTCCGTGTCTCTCACTTTCCCCGTTCCACTTCATTCCCAACTCTGTCCTTTCCCACAGCTTTGCTCCCATTAACAGGAGCTCATTTGCCTTTCCCTTTCACAGGAGTTAATTCAGGGAGAACAGGTTGCCAACAGCCCTCTGTGACTGGCCTTGCTTGGTGAGCACTGCCAGATGGTCCTGGTCTTCCCAGAGAAACAAAACCAATTCCAAAGCCAAAGCTACCAGACTGCTCAACAAGCATTTACTATTAAAAACCAAACGTTTAAGCCTTAGAAATTTGGACCAAAAAAAAAAAAAAAAAGTCACAAATACACTAGTTATGCCCTGGATTTTTATTCTCTTTAGATCTGACTCGCTTTACAGGAAATGCTAGTTTTGCCAAATAATCAAGGAATTACATGACCAGCACAGTTAAATTTGTACAGATGAAAAGCTTTAAATTCAAAAAACTGTATTACAGCTATTTTTCAGATATTCCCTCCTACTGCTACTTCAGAAAAATCATACGATTCAAATTACAGTTTCCAGAGGAAGTCATTAAACAGACTAGAATTTCTATCAATGATGGTTTTGTAAGTTTGCACTTGGTCTTTGGCACGGACTTTACCTGTATTTAGAATGCGCAGTGTAAAGAGAATGCTTGAAATCAAAGCAATTACACAAAAATATCAGGATACATCAGATTTGAGGGGAGAAGATAAAACTCACTCACACTAATATTAGATAGTTTATAGGAGTGGCCCAGGTTTGGAGAGGGGAATGCAGCAGCCAGCCCTACCTGCAAGTGCTCCTGTCCCCAGGAAAGCCTCTTTGGAGCATGCAGTTACAGAAATACCCTTTCAAGAAACTGGAAAGATTATAATTTTTTTGGTCAGCAACACAATGTCCCACTTTAGGTATTATTCCTTTGAAGTATAAAAATGTAGTGTTTTTACCAGTGATATTCAAGGGCACATGCTTTTTTTTTTCCTCTCCAAACTGTGACAAGACTCTTAAGTAGATTTCTGCTATACATCTTAGTTTCTCTATGCTTTTGAGAGCTGGAGGCTTCTGGCCTCCTCCACTCAAGCAATTTTTTATTCCAAATGAAAACAAAAATTCAAATCACGTTTACTAACCTGACATATCATTGCCACTCACCGAACAATGCTTAATGCATAACTGGAGTGTTGAAATTAGCACCCTCAGATTTTTGTATTTGTGTCAGATATTTGCATACAGTAATGCATTAGATTGGCATGAAGAACTTCCCAACATCCCTTTCAACCTGTAGGATTTAAACAGATGGAAGCAGGAGTATGCTATACTTAACCACTTGCCTTTTCTTAACACTTTTCCAATCAAACCCAGGAAAACGTACATGGTGATAAAAGAATAAAAATGTACTACAGACACTTAACACCAAGAGTTCATCTTCCCTCATGAAAAGTACTCAAGAGAATGAACAATCCCTTCTCTAAAGGAAAAAGTACTAGAGTAAAGAGCATTAGTTTTGCTGTAACAAGGTCAAGCACAAAAGTAAGTTTAATATCATTCTAAGGAACAGAAAAAAATTGTAATTTCCCAGAGCATGTACCAGATCTGAATGAAATTTTATTTTATGAAGCAACTGCAGAGATAAGAAACTATCTTACTCGCCCCACCTCAAATCCTACCAGCATTGTCAAGAAACATTACAGAGCACCCTTTATCTCCTGGCACGACTAACTTTCAATTCCATTGCAGAATCATATGTGCAATTCACCTACTTTTAAGATATGCACATATTCATTTTTTTAAATCTACTTAAATACACAGTTATTACCTGCACAATTGCATAACAGGGTGCATCTTTTTTCCTGTTTTTAGTGAGGTCAAATAAGAGCTGCAAAGGAATTTTGCTGCACACAGAAAGAGCTGACACAGAATACCCAAACTGATGGTTCTGTTGTCACGGGCACCAACAAGGAAAAGGCATTTAAATGCCAAGATTTTTAAGAAAACCTTTACTGAACTAGTATAAAATCGGACCCACAACTTTATACCTTGGGAACCAAAACTAAACTTTAGGAAAAATTCTGCTGACAAAAGAGCACTGGTCTCCGTAACGCAGCAGCCCTGAATGCCCCCTGCGTCAGTGGGACGGACACCAGGGCATGCCAGGCTGCAGGGCTGAGCTGCCTAGCAGGGAGCTATGGAGGCAGGGGACAGGCTGGAAGCATGCAGCAAGGCAGCACAGAGAGAGAAGACCACAACTGTGCTCTTTGCCAGCTGTGAAAACAGTCCTGCCTTTTCATTTCTAGCAAAAGCACTCACCAATCTTGCCTTTCCAAGTGCTTGGAAAAGGCACAAGCGAGCGCACCTTGACCGTAATTCACGATGTATGGAATAAGGCTGTCCTAGGGCTGTGGTGACCAAAACCTGTTGTGCCTACTGCTGTGACATGAAGGTGTCTCCAGTGGGTGCACCGGGATCCCCTTCCCTCTCACAGATGGGAAAGCCCCATGAAATGACCTGAAAAGCTGATCTTGGAGCACCTTTCTGCTGCCCTCTGTGTAACCAGGTGAAAATCACCCCTCCTGAGGGAACGGGTGCCCACAGCACAGGCACCAAGCCATCACCTCCCTCACCTCACTGCAGTGACCGGTACAAAAGCAGCTGTTCTTAAGTGCTTACACATCTAGGTACTTCAGAGGCTTAGCTTCTCTCTCTTGTACATCGCTCTACATCCCTAGCTAAAGATCACACAACAGGAGGAGTCATCACTCCATACATTTCAGGTTCCTACCGACAGTTAGGGTACAGTCCTTCAGGACAGGTGGCACAATTTTCAAAAACATCTTAGTGGGTGAGAAGCTCAAGTTTGTCAGAAAAACTACACGTACCACTGCAGGTCTCCAAGGGCCTGATTAATTCCCCCACCCCTTTTTTTTTAATTGGAGCTTAACGCTCTAAACCAATTAAGTGGCTATTCATAGCACTGAATTTAAGGTAGAAAAATTAGTTGATTATATCCCACATTCACCCGACCTGGTTTGGCTTTGGGTTTTTTTTTTGGTGAGAACAGCAGAAGCTACAATTACTGTAATTAGAAAACAGCACACAAAGATATGAAAGTAGGTCAAGAGCAGGAGTTGACCCAAACTATGACAAACTACTGTTGGAGTCCTCCTTTCATTAACAAGTCTGAAGTGTTTGGTAGTCCTGTGATGCTCTGTGACCTTCTCAGGTGGGGCTGATTTAGCATTTCAGACTGATTTGCAAAATACAGCTCAGTGCATTGTTGCATTTACAGAAAAACAAATTATCAATTCCTTTTACAGTAACTTACAGTAAAGAGTGATTTTCTTTAAGATTTATCAATCAGCAACAGATAAGTAGTAGCAGGCACATAAGCAATTCCAGCACATGAAGTTCTGTTTTCTATTATTAACAACACTTTTATGCACCTTTAGAGGTCATATATGGCTACAAATGAAGACATTGCAATTTTAGAAGTAAAAGAAATTACAGGGGGACTTTTAAAACCTATTCACATGAATACTTCCACCCCACAATTTACATGGGCATAGCCTTTAGGAAAGTAGCAGGAATCACTTCTATATTCAAAGAATTAAGATCAAATCAAGTGTAACTAAGAAAAGCAGCTTCTCTAAGAAAATGTTTTCATGCAATTTAAGTCATATCAGAAATACACAACCTTTAATTTCTTCAGAAAAAAAACCCTAATAATAAACTGAAATGGTAACACAGATTTATATACAGATGTAAATTCCCCTTCCTCCTGTCCTATGATTTAAGTCCAAATTTTCCAGCAGTATATATAATAAATACCAATTGATTTGAAATATTTATATTCAAGTTACTGCTATAGACTGTCTAAATCTACATAAAAACTCTGAGAGCATTCTTAACCTCAGTGTCCATATTCACTGGAGTTGTTTATTTTCCTCCATTATCTATCTATCTATATATACACATATATATATATACACACACGTGCACACACCTTCATTTATACTTTTAACTTTCCAAGCTATACAATCCTCATGAAAAATTCCATGGTCCAAATCCAAGAAAGACCTAACAAATACAGCAATCCTAACAGTCATTATTCTGTATAAAATCACAGGATCTTTAAGGCTGGAAAATACCTCCAAGATCATCAAATCTAATCTTTGAGGGAACACCACCTTGTCAACTAAACCATGGCATTGAGTGCCACAACTGCTTGGTTTTTGGAACACTTCCAAGGATGGCAACCCCACCACGTCCCTGTTCCAACACTTCACCACTCTTTCAAGTGAAGATGGACACACAACCATATAGAGCACAGCATTATTTATTTAGGAGTTATGCAAGACAAAGAAGAAAACTGCCTAAACTATTACACAATTTTTAGTTACTTTTATGCTTATTTGACTGAACTAGGACTTCGCCAATTTCTTGGGGAAAATTTCAGGTTATACAACTGCACTTTGCAAACATGCCAGCCTCTGAAGTACACCAGTGGCTACCTGATATTTAGCTAAAGATTGAGTATGCAATGTAAATTTAGTGGCATAGGCCGAAATCCTTTCAGTATTTCAGCAATCCCAGCAATAACTGAAAGCAAAGAAATCTATTAATTCCACGAAACTTTGCATTTCCTACAAAATACCATCAATGCAACAAGAATCTCCTGAAGCAAGAGTCCAAAACCACTTGAGATGCTACACCAGTACTTTTCATTCTACTCAGTTTCTCAACATCTGCCTCATGAACCCAGTGCTTTGTTTAGGGGTATTTTGGATTGGTGGAGTTTTTGAGGTTGTGGGTTTTGGTTAGCTGGAGGTTTTTTGGGGGAAGGGGAATCTAGAGGCTTCCAGACACACCACAAGAGGTTACAGTGCGGTTTAAAGTTCACCTGACTCCTAGAGAATGGTGCCATGCAGGGTTATTAACTCTTCCATTATCACTGGTATTTTATACCAGTATCATTGGTATTTTATACCCAAAACATTGGGTCTGGACATAAGCATTGACAAAGTCATACTTGCATCCATTTAAACTGAGGTGGGGTTTTTTGCACTGCTGCACTGAAATTTCTGCATGGCAGTCTCATTTGTACAAATGTGGGATTCAGCTCAGTTGCAATACCAAGAGCAATACTGCTTAACTTAGGATGCACTTGTGTTTTAAGAAATGATGTAATTCCTCCATGGAACACATGTGTAAATGATGAAGTGCTCGCTCATGGGATGCTGAACTGGCAGGCACAGCTCTGAACTGCTCATGTATTAACCACTCCTTGGATATTTTTCTGCTAGGGCTTTAGCTTTAAAAGCAGTTTGCACTCCTTTGAAAAAAGGTTGTATTGACAAACTGAACGGAGAAAGTATTTTTGAAAAGAAAAATAAATTATCTGAAAAGCCTAAAATCAGATTTGAGATTTATCAGAAAGCCTATGGCAAAGGAAAAAATAACCTGGCATTTTACTTTCACACTTTCATAAGGCTGCACAGCCCGATGCTGCAGTTCTTTCTTCTCTCCCTCCCTTTTCCAAATGAAAATATAAACTTCAGCTTCTATTACAGTACTGGGAAACAACTGAAAGTTGATTTAAAGGTCTGAAATGACAAACATTTTAGCTTAACTCTAGATATCTAAGGCAGTAACTCACATTCAAGTTTGGCCTTGAGTTCACCACGCAGTGGCATTTGTTTTAACAAAAAAGGAGGCTCTAGCTTTTATCACAACGCCTCCTGAAACGTGCAAAGCGCTCCCCTTGTACCTAAACAATATTCCAATAAACGAGAGTGAGGTTTTACTAGTTTAGCTGAAGTCTCTCAGTGGTTATTTGCCTCAAGTGCAGTATTACAGTTACTAACTTCATTGTGCACATTACCTTCTTAGGATGCAAAGAAGGAAGTACTGCACTTGGCTTGCAAGATAATTTGCAAAAGGCAGTGTAATGAAAAGTGTGAAACCAAATTGCCACGCAATAAATGCCATCAGTGCCCAATGTTAGCTACTGCTGCCTTCTTTCCAATGTCTTCAGTATCACTATGGTTGTTCCCCTCTTGCTCTTCTCCTTGGATATGAATTTCACATGCTCTGTACTTGTGTTTGAGACATCCTAATGAAAAATAGAATGTAGGAAATGTTTTGATAAACTAATTTAAATTTTAAGAAGTTATTAAAAAATATGAAAGAATTAGTAAAAAGAAAAATCAGATGAGGAAAAAAAGACATGCAAAACACAGACTAGATTTTTGTTGACCAACTTTAAATGCATCAGTGATAAGAGAGGAAAAACAAAAAAAGAACAAAAAAAAACCCAACAAATCACAAAGCCAGAAACAGCAAATAAGAGGTGAAATAAAGTAATAGCAGCTCAATAAAGAAAGAAAAGAAATAAATTGGTAACTTCAAGAAATAATATAGATTTAAAAGAGCTGGAGACTAAAGAAAATAGAAGAGGAATGAAAATATGGGAATGACAGGAAGAAAAAAGAGCAAGAGGAGTCCTTTTTAAAAGTGACTGGTAGAAGAGACCCCAGAGTTAGACCTGCTCTGTAAGTTCAATTTATCTTGCATTTCCCCTTACCAGCTTTTTTAACTTCCCAAAATATTCCCTGCTCCAACCCCCTGAACATCTTCCTGCTTGGAGCCACTAGGTTTCCAGGAGCTGAAGGGATTCTTATGGCGGCTGTTTCCCAAAAGCTATTTCAAGGCTGTCTCATTCTGGGCACACATATATCCCATAACCTCGTTATGGCTGTTGAAATACAAAGGGACACAGGGGTATGGGGGAGGGAGAATTCTGAAATAAAAAGGAGTAAGGAATATAGGTGAAAACTGAACTCCCACATGCCCATTTCCTAAAGAATACCTTCCATAACCATCAACAAGCACTGCTGGTGAGTAACATGACATTCACCTGCTCCCCAGGCATTAAGCATTCCAGATCCATACCAACACATGGGGAAACATATGAGCATATTTAGTTAGGGTTCAGACAGCCAGCAAATGCACAAGGAACTCCCCCCCTCCAACAGTAAAAGTTATCCATGGCTCGTTTTAAGCCCTGGTCCGCCATGCGAGCATCAACAACAGCACAGCAGAAAGGGCTGGACAACAAGAACAGGAGAGGTCAGTATTTTGGGAAGGGAGTGGAAAGAAAAACACTAGATTATGCCTGTTTGAAAAGTGTCTGTAGAACTACAGCATCTGACCATTTAGGATTTGGCAATCTACTCACACTTTTATACCAGTGAATAAATCTTAAAAAGACAATTAACAGCATTCCTAAGGAGCAGTAACTACAACAGAGTGAAAAAGCATGTTGAGAGTAAAAATTACTGTCTCTCATTTTGGTCTTTAATTCAGCAGACTACAGAAGACCTCAGACCTCCAGAACTTTGGTATGCCCTGGCTTCGGTACACCCTGAGCTCTACAGCGCCAGTGCAAAGCCAGGCAAATCGTGCCAGCACCGATTCTTTCATTACCAATGACAAGAATCCGTCATGAAGTGCTTTCAATTGTTCACTTCCCTCCCTAAATCCTTCATGTTATGGGATCTCTTTGTCAACCTGAACAAATGGCTTGCTTGAAGATGTTATGGAAGATTTATATCTGTTTATGTGTTTTCTAAACATTTATTTCAAAACACTTTAACCCTCCTCATCACTAGAGCAAGGCTGCAGCATCTGGTGTTCGTTAAAACCAGGAAATTCCTGTTTTGCTCTTATGAAACTGTTGAGAGTTTTTGATAATTGTTTTTTTCTAAATGTAGCTTTGCAATGAGGCATTTTAGAAAACTCACATTAAATAATAAATTTAAATTAGCAGTATTTTTAAATCTATGCTATATTCAGATATTAGTCTTCTGCAATTAAAAAAAAAATCAGAATATATTTTTCAAGTGTAGGTTAAGGAATTACCATTATGATAGTTAAGATGTAGTATTTTGCACTCATCAATTTAAAAGTTGTAATCCATATAGCACAGAAAAGAAAGGATACTGCAGCTCACAGGTCATCTACTCCTGGTGCTCCAGCTTTACTGTAGCCCATTTTTTTTTCTACAAGATCACAAAAAGATTCTTGATCTTCATATCCTTGCTGAACCTTACTACGCACACCTTGGTTGTAAATTTCAATAACTTTACGTTTCAATTCAAGAGAAAACAGTTTGTCCTTACTGATTTAGTATTGTTGTCAAACTAAAAACGGACAACAGCAGTGAGAAGAACAATACATGAAGTGTTTCATGACAGACTGACCAGTATCACATACAGAAAAGCAATATTTTTCTAATGGCTGTTTTTCCTCTGTATTGGAAGGAAAGGTGTGAATGACCTAAGGCCACACCACACACACACACAGAACACCAGGCAGCTGAAACTGCAGGCAAATTATACTGCAAAACTCCGAAAAGCCTGGCATCTCTTGATGCTGATGGGGTAGAGCAGAGGGCTGGGGTAAAACAGTCCATACGTAGCTGCTGCCCCCTCACTGAATGACTCAGGCACTCAGTTCCCAGCCAAGGAGACGGGGGAGAGATAGCATGTTCGAGTTCAAGTCCCCAGACAGCCAGCCAGTTATTTGCTGCAGACTCTCCTCTCAATCACAAAATGTCATTAAGTGAAGTTAAGACTATGTTAAACACTTGGAATATTTCCCCCTATATAAACAGCTGCTGTGGCTGCAAATGGAAAGTTACAGAATTGCAAACAATTGGTATTAAGTGTAAACAGAACATATAAACGACACTTTATTTCACAAGAAATGGGAACCTCAGGGTTAAGGGGTTCTTTGTACACATGCTGTAATTTACCACATTAGGTGCATATACACACAACTTAGCACACCAAAGCTGGCCAGAGAGTGCAAGTCTTAACTCTAGAGCCACCCTGAAATCCACAGGCATTTGAAACACTTTTTAAAATAGTATAGCATATTGCTAAAATGTCTAGTTTACAGCCCATCACTATCTCACTAGCTAAAGTTTCTTTTGGCATGAAGACTTTCCAGGATAATCGCTCCCACTGCAGATACACTCAGTATACCCAGCTGTAGTATGTGTTCCTGTTCCTCAATTTTTAGTTTTATCAGCTCATAACTCCTAGCTGTTTTATTTCCCTTGGTATTCAAATTCATTCCATATACTGATAGAGCTTCACCACATTATCTTCTACTTGAGGTCTCTAAGAAAGGGGTTAAATTAATCTACTTGAAAAGCTGCATCTCTAAGCACCAGTGCAGAAACCAGCCAACCACGTCTCTTACCCCTCTTTTCTTGGCCTTTCACCCACATTTTTCATCTTCAGAATTAAGCCCATTTAAATTAGGGGAAAAAAAGGTGCAAGCACTGCTTTATTTCTTCTTTTCTGTCCTCAGAAGAAAAACAAGCTCTTGTGCCTCAGTTTCCTGAGGAGCTTTAGCTGTGCATCAATTCATAGCACCCCAGGCTGAGGGTATGAAGAAATACATATATGACAGGCAGAGCACAGGTTTGCATGGATCCTTGTCACTCTTGCATTACTATAAATGTTAGTTCCACATATTAATGCCTACACACGTAACACCTGCATTTTTCCCAGTCTAAATTCCTTTCCCAGTTTTCCCTACTTAGGCAAGATTATTTTTCCATGCAAGTGGGGAAAAAGAAAAAAATTAAGTAAATTTGGACTTCAATACCATGTGGGAAATACCTCAGAGACAATCTCACTTTACAGCATAAAAGTTTTATTAATCCTGCACCTTTCTAGAGAGAACATTTTTCTTCCCATGAGATTTTATTCTTTTACTACAGATTAACCCACACCTCCACCTATACAATCTATATATAACATACAGAGAAATCATCTGAACTTCACTTTCTTGGTTTTTAACAGGTATCAGCCCGGACAGAAATACATGCAATGTTAAAAATCACTTCCAATTTACTTTTTTGTGCAGAAGAGAAATTGTTACTTTCAGTCAGTCACAGCTATGATTCCTTAAGAACACAAGAAGGTTTATTTCAAAGAGAGATGTTACAGACTGTGTACTTAGTTCACACTAATGGGCTGGACTCCCAAAAGAAGCATAATTTAAAACACATAATACTGGTCATTCCTAAGAAACAGCTCCACTTAGGTTTCTTAGAGAACCCAAAAAATAGTGCAGGCTGTCCCTGACAGGGACACAACGAGTATTTATTGTTCTGCTGGGCTTGGCCAACACTCATCTTTGTACTCTACAGAAACAAACAAAAAACCCCACAGAACACCCACTCATCTACAGCATTACCAGAAACATTGACTTTGGCTGCTGTAAAATAAAGAAACTGTTCTGATTAGACACAGAGTTACACAGCAGAAGGCACGCATGCTTAATACAGTAGGTACAACATTATTGATTAAATAAAGAACTTGTAACTGCAAGCTCCTTAAAATGGCTTTGTATATCAAATACCTATAAAAAGCCACAATAACTTCAACATGAAATTTCTATAAGAAACAACAGACTGAAAGGAAATTTTTTCAGGTGTTCAGTATTGGTGTGTGACTCTAAAAAATGAACTCTTTATTCTGTGGTTTTCCTATTCTAACAATTAATCCCACCATGTAAGAAGAACAAAACAGAATACCTTTTTTCGATTTTGCTCCAATCTTCAACTTTGATGGCCAAGCAATCTGTGTATTTGTTTCTTCCATAATCTATTAAAAAGAAAGCATTTTCAAAAAATTAATTTTTTTTTCTCCTACAAAGGCATAAGTTCATTTTCTGAAAACACCATGTTTACCATTTTAAAATCTGTTGACTTATAAATAGTACAGGCCCTTAACCCCTCCTCTGTTTTTTCTTGAGAACTTCTGCCTGTTAATAAGCGTGGCTGAGTTCTGATCATTCAAAATAATTCCACAGAGCAAGTCCAAGATGCTCAACAGCTTCCATGAAGTTCAAATGACCGCTAATAGCTACAGCAGGCTCTACATATCAGAGGGAATTTCAAACCTTTAGAATTCAACACAAATATTTCTTTGGTTACCTTAAAATGGTTTTTAAGTAAAGGCTATCAAATTTAAATTGAGTCTTTCTGACTCTCCAGAAGTCAAGATATATTGGTTTGCCTCACCTTTACCCAAGAGCAGCTTTTCATCATAAGCTTATCCAGACTCCAGAATTTCTACTTCTTGCTTCAGCAGGTCTGAGCAGACATCTGACAGCATTTATTTATTATGACACAGTGTGCAATCTATCTGCCCATCTCCAACCAACCAGCAGGGAAAACCTCTATGCAGACACTCTCACACTGTGAAAACCATGCAGTCGTTTAGCTCAGTGTTAATTCTCATTCTGTGGCTGCCTTTGGCTCAGTGAAAATTCCACCAGCCCCATTACAGGCACATTATACTGAAATTTCATCCTGGCACAGAGCTCCAGTGCTTCACTAACCCATTTTGTAGTAACACAGCACAAGGAACTGCTTGACACCAAAGACATCAGATATATGAATGGAAAACCAGCTCCTAGAAATGCTGGGCATGTCTACTGAGATTAGAGGACTTCTCTCTTATCCTAAGATCTCATCAATAAGCATACTGAGCTCATACTTCTCCTCACACTTGAGATGGAATAAAAACAATTAAAATGTCAAAATAACTAGCTCAGCCACTTCCAAGAGGAAAACTAATGCATTAAGAAAACAGTTACAACACCAGTAAGTTTTCCATAACAGTATAATTCAGAACTAAGGCAGACTTCGCTAACAGTTCTTAATTCTTATCTTTACATCCAAATCCCAAGGACACCCCAACAACTTCCAGATTAGTACGCCATGTGGAAAAACTGAAAGTGGCAGCCAGACTTCATTATACTATATTTTTGGTTTCAGCAACTATTGGATAATAAGCTACAGCTGAAATAAAACATTTCCAGGAGGGTGAAATTCTACCAGCAACATACATATACTTTTCACCATTTTTCAATCCAGATGTGAAAAAAGCAATTTCAAAGAATTCACTTGTCTCTGATAAAAGGCTTTGGGCCAGGATTTTTTTTGTTAATTGGGCAACAGGCAGTGAAATACACAGAAAATTGGAAGGCACTAGCTAAAAGAAAAAGGGAGATGGTAAAACAAAGAATGGTGCAGGACTGAGTTAAAAAAGATCCAACATGAAAGAAACCACAAGAGAGGAGACAGAAGAAGAATGCATGTCATTCAAGACAAGTGTTACATCCCATCAGCCCTTTACCCTCTCAATAAAAGTTGGAGACTTCTGTCTTAAAGAAATTAAATCCTCCCTGTTTCTTACACTAAACTAAAATAAAAGGAAAGGCCACAACTTCAGAGATGCACATTCTGGGGACATATAAGATGCATACGAGATCTTCAAAGGAAAAGTAGTCTGACTGCCAACCACTGAGATCTGGCCATCCTCAATATCCATATGATCTTTGTAGAATACAATGCTAAAAATTACCACATTACACCAAAAAAGACGACTCAGTTTGGTCACTACAAAGAGAAGTTTATCTCCTGTCTTAGACAAGGAAAAAAAAGGAAAAAAAGCCAGGATGTATTTAAATGCAGTACATTTTACAAAGTATCAAAAGGCTCAGTCTGTGCTGGCTTTCAACTCCAGGCTGTCACTTTAAAATAAATCAGGGCTTTCAAAAAACTCCTAAAAAGAAATTAAACTACCCCCCTTATTTCTTACACTATTATGGTATTTAACTTACTATTTCTGTATTGTATTTAGTACTACAGTGGAGCATCCCAAAGCTCTGGAAAACAAGGAACTGAGTTTTTACTAGTGGAGTTAAACTTGAACTAAAGATGATATTGAAAACTGCATAGATCACTGTTGCATCGACTTTTTGTTCAGTTTTATCATTCTAACCCAGGCAGCTTTAAGTGCCAAGATCTTATTTTTCTCCCTGAAAAAGCTGGAATCATTCCATGAAAACCTCAAGTGCATGTTGCAATGGAACAGCTTTATTAGTGAAAACTCAGTGTTATGCCATATAGCATGAAAACAGGGGTTCTGCCCTCACATGAACAAAAACACAGCTCACAAGTACTACAGCTATAATACATGTGTTCCAATTGTATAAATACTTGAGTTACGTAACATTTAGAGGAAATTCAGCCTAGGGATGACTCAGAGTTCATGATCTCTGCAGAACAGCACCTCTGCATAGCTTCCCTTATTTTCACATAAAATAAGTGACAGAGTGAGTACTCATCAGTGCTCTCCTCGCCTTGAGGGATCAACTGACCAAAAGGATCAGGCATATCTGGCAGCAAGGTTTAATCCCCCGGTAAATAACCTCATGCTTCTTCCCAAAATAAGGGAAAAACCTAAGAAACTTTCTACAACTTTCTGTGTTCCCCTTTCCCCAAGTGTAATTGCAGTGTTTATGAGCCAAACTATGTAAGCTATTCTCAGTGGAGAAAAAACAGAAGAGGACAAGACACTGGAAGACACCAACAAAACAAGTAAGACTACTCTGACCCTGAAAAAACTGGCAAATCATTGGGCCTCCAAAAAAAAAAATAAAAAAAAACTTAACTGTAAGGCAGCTGGAAGACAAGCTTTTGGCTTCCTTGTACTCCAGCTTGAAAAGTTTATAGTTTGACCACTTTGGGGAGTTTTTACATTAAGACAGAAAGAAATTATTTTTTCTTATGCTGTATTTTTCGTTTAGCCTAATTTTGGATGGAAACTGGAATGTCCTGAATGCAAAAAACCCAACCAAACAAAACTCCCCCAAAGCCCACAAGTATTTCAGAATTCAAAGAAAGTACTTTACACACAGTAGATGAACAAGAACAACATATATAACAGACCTTTCTTCATTTAAAGCAAGCACATTAAAATCAAAGTTTTATTCTTTATAGTTAGTGTTGGTAAATTATCTATTTTTGACCTTCCCACCTCTGGGATTTGGGCATCTTGGCCTATTCTGCCTCAGTTATTCACAGTGAAAGGAAAAATGGGTCAGACAGGAACCTGCATCTACTAGTGGGTTTCTGCAATTTCCAAGCCTGAATTCCTTCCCCACTTTACCCCCCTTAAGTGAGATTCTTTTTCCACACAAGTGAGGAAAAGAAAAATGAAATCAATTTGGACTTCAATACCATGTGGGAAAATAGCTCACAGACAATCTCACCTTACACCATAAAAATGTTATGCCTAGTCTCTGAATACTTGGTTTCATGGACCATAAATGTTTATCATGCATCTTCAGCTTTCACAAAAGTTGTCTTAGTCCCCTCAGTTTGTACACATTAACAGCTGTACAAACAAGTTTATTCTTACGGTTTATTTGAATCATGGAATATAACTTCCAGGAACATTAAAGAAAAATGTATTTCTAAGCTGGAGAGGACCTGAAGTGAAGAATCACAGCAGACAAGTGAAATTCTATATGGGGTGAGCCGTAGTTCCTCCTCTTGCAATGCAGAAGGGGTGATGCAGCAGAATCTGAGAGGATGACTAATCCCTAAACACGACTTTTGGCAGCAAGAGGAGAGCAATGGGTGCAGCTGGAACCAGAGTCATTACATCTAATGGTTTGTTGTTTTTTTGGTTTGGGGGGAGGAGAAAGCAAGGCAAGAAGAAGGCTGGGAAGGAAGAACAAGACACAAAAAGAGGGTTGTGTGAAGTTACCCATTGTGAATTCAAACTCCAAAACTGGTGAGGCCAGAGCAAGCACTTGCATTGCCAGAGAACATCAAGGGACAGCATCAAGGACTACTGGTTTGGCAAGGGAAGTTGAAGAATTTAAGAAGTTAAAACAGAGATTACAAAACTTAACCCAAAGCTTGGTGCAAGTACATAGCTCTTGTAGAAGTCTGGCCAACGTTCTGGGTACAGCGATGGATTCACATCCCAAGCCCTGTTGTGGTTTCTTTCCCCAAGGTGATCTACAAAAGGAATTCCAATCACAAATTCACTGTTTGTTACAGTTACTACTCTAAAAGTTAGACAGTACAGCCTGACTCCACAGTGTTAACACTAATTCTGCAGGTAAGGATGAGGGGCAGCTCCTGAGAAGCAGCAACGGCATGTGGCCCCAGGCCCACACACATTCCAGACTACACTATCCAGAGTTGCCAGCTGGTACTCCTGCATGGCAAAAATCCTCATCCCCTATGCAGAGATCCAGAATTAAAACCCTAATACATAGAAAATTCTTTAAGAAGTTTGCTCTGACTTGAGACTGTCAATACGAATAGCACGTATGTGTGATCTGTTTAAAATACACAACCAAACGATGCTTTGGGAGGACAAGGACCAAGCTCCAGTTGTGTGTCTGTACACGGAGGAGAGCAGGACAAAAGGGCCTTCCCACATGCAAGGACGTGAGTGCCTGTGTGTCTTCAAGAGGAGGGCTCCTGATTTTCCTATTTTATACTCCAACTGCCAGAAACCCAGACACATTTTCAGGAAAGTACCTGTAGGTGACTGCTTGGCTAGTCCCTCTTCCCTAATTTTACCTGTCTTGGAAAACAGTAATATGTAAATTATTTTAGACATTATCCCATGGAATGAGCAGCATGGATAAGGATGAATACTCTCATATGTTTTTGTTCATGTTTCCACTGCAAGTCATTTGCTTCAATACTGCAGGAAATTGATCTTCACCTACTCACTTGTCCACCTCTGTTACACAGATTTTTATTACAAGTTTTTATTAAATGCTAAAGTAACTACCAAGAAACATTAAAGTGTTTCTGATTGACATATAAAAAGGGAACAGAAGGAAAAATTGCCTGCTTCCCATTTGCATGCTGCTACACAGCTTTATGTCAAGATAAGCAAAACACCAACACTTTTCCCTACAACTTCTCATGACCAATATTTTTGTGGCTTGTGTGTACAGAGCAGCAAACAGGCTGTTTGTTGTCAAGAACTGACAGCCCATACTGAACCTAACAAATCCACCATCTTCACAAGGTATTCACAGCTATTCCTAAAGAATATCAAGAATTAAGAGGTACTGAAGCTAAAATTAGAGGTCAAGGTTAACATCATAGGCAATGTATTCACTCATAGTTTTGATCAAGGTGTATCAGCTCATAATACTTAAAACTGCCCCCAAATTAACAGATTATATATAAAAGCAATAAAGGCAGCAGAGTAAAAGACATCAGGTTTACAAATCAAACTTTCAGACAATACATAAAAACTCTAAATCACTAAAGATGATATTGGGAAAACTGCCTATATGGATATGGCTTTGGAATTTTTATTGTTTCCCTTTGCAGTAAGGGGTTTTTAGCCTAGAAGAGGTGAGAACACATGCATGTATGCACATACACACTGAATCCTTTTTTAACCTTTACTTCACCTAAAATGAACTGAGAAGGATGATTGTTAAAATAAGGGTCTTGTTTAAGCAAATATTGCAGGATTGTTGCTGCATTCAAAAACTGCATTAAGTAAAACTCACTTAAATCAAATTCCCTTACCTATGAAGAAACACTGAAGTCCTTCACTTGATTTAAATGTTTTGTCTACCCTCAATGGAAATATTAGTTAAGGGTTACAGATAATAAATTTTAAATAAAGGACAAAGCATAGTTGAAACCATAAAGGAAATATTGAAGCATGCAAAAAAATGGTCTATAGAAGTAGCTGTCCATATAGCATTAATGAATTGCATAAGTAATGTAAAAAAATTCTAGAAAAAAGCATCACTGAAAAATGAAGCCCCCAGAGAACACTGTTAGAAACGCCAATATATGTCCAGCTCTCCTCTCTGAAAGCAAAACCAGTAATTCTCTTTACAAATCAGAAACCCAGTGTAAATTCTTGAGTTGTATCATCCTCATACTTGCCTCCCTTTTATTAACTTTTTTCCCTGAGGTAAAAAGTACAAGCATCTCTAAGAAGGAAATCCCTCTGCTAATTTAAGGGAGGGTTTAACTCTCAGAATGAAAAGCACTGAGCACCTCAGTTGAAATGGTGGTGACAAACCACTCCTCCTCCATTGCTTTACAATGCAGGAGATCTTGCACAAAGTGTTAGGTACAACAAGAAAGTGGCACAAAATTGAACTTTATCAACTAAAACTTCATGGTAGAGGTCAAATCTCAAGATAGTGTCCCTTGTATCAGAAGCAGCACAGAAGAAACTAGAGATGAAATGAGAAAATAAAAATCCTTGGAATTACTCCATTGCTTTAGCAGAATGGTCACTGTACTACAGATGGGATGAATGCCATTTTCCGCAAAAATGAATCCTTCCCACCACTTAGCTCTGCCTGAACTAAGCAAAAAGTTAAGTAAGCACTCTTGATTTACCTTTTTAGAGAAAGTGATCCAACCTAAATAGTCTCCTTTCCACTGGGTGGGGTTTTGCCAGAAGGGAGGCAAAAGTCTCAATCCCAAGATTTCCTGCAAATGTTAACTTCCACTGACATTCTTTCAGCCCTCTAATCCATGCTGCCCTCTGCAAGCAATCTCTTCCTCTTCCCAGGAAGTTAAATGAGAGGAAGCTCAGTGTAAATTGGATGTCAGCGTTCCCATCCCAGCCAGGCACTTGAAGCCAATTCTGGAAACGTATGGCCTTAATATATCCTTGTCACATGCTATGAGCCAAACTCTGCATCAGGAGATCATTTTAATGCTAGTTTAGATACCGATTTTTACCCAGAAAAAGTGCAGTGTGTGGAACCAGTGCCTGCAGCTCCAAGCTGCTCCTGTGGTTGAAATAGAGACACAACCCGTGATGATAATCGAATCACCACCACCTCACAAGGTCTCACCACCAAGATAAATAACACAGGAAGAAACTGAGAGCTGAGGGGCTGCCATCAGAAATGGAAACACAGCCCGAGGGGAACTACAGTTATAAATAGGTAGCTCAGGAATAGTCATGGCTGAAGACACATGGAAACCCCTTCAGAAGTTACTCCTAAACATGGATAATAATTAGCTTGAGACATCTTAGTCTCAGGTCAATGATTAATATTCTTAATGTCTGAAAATGCCCTAAGCCACTTGCATTTGAAGCTCTAGATACATTTCATGTTCAGAGATTAAAAAGGAAGACTGATCAACTTCTACCCTGACCTACCACAGACAGAAAATTAACTTTTAAATAAGTTTATTTGTATCAGAATATACTAGCTATACTTAAAATGTGTACATCAACACTGGATCAACATGTTCACATGTAAGGACTTTGCAAAAGTTAGAAGGTTTGTCCCAGAACAATATGACAGATATTTTTCAAAGATACAAGAAAAAACACAGGATGTCGCAAACCAAGCTCTCTTACTGCCTTAGGTAAACAAACATGGCTTGAGGTAGTTTCCTTGCTGCCCTTGTTGCCAGAGCCTCCCTAAACAAATAAAAAGTAATGAACATTCATTAATAACTACTTCATAGAGAAGAGGACTTGAACAGAAGTATGATTAAAGATGCAGTTAGACATACCTATTTTTCACACCTTCAAATAATTGCAGGGGGGTCTAATCTTTTGGCTTTGGTTGGGTGTTTTGTTGTTGGTGTGTTTTGGTTGCTTTTTGTTTGTTTTGCAGTCTCGCTGCTGCTGTTTCCAAATATGTGTACTGAAAGATCAGCTGTTTTTAAAGGTTGCTTTCACTACATCATGCTTCCAAATAGCCTCAGTAACTGCTAAGGTGCTAATTATTTAATAAAATTAGAAGCTACAGTTTAAATATATTACATGTAAGAATAGGAAGGAAAACAAAGAAAAGAAACCACTAGGTTTTACATTCCTACTCTCCTAATAATTAACAGAAGAGATTTTGATACACACATGAAACATTTGCCCAGTCGCAACTTCCAAACTCCAAGCATGTTTATGTCTCTCGTGGAGTAACAGAGCCCGCAAGCAAGAGAAACATGAGCATTTAAATACACTTTTTGCCTAAACCCAGAGATATCTTAAAAACCCCTAAGTATCTGCAACTGGGCAAATGCATACAAACACCACTTCTATTTGCTTAAGAAAGGTACAAAAGCAACACAAAAGGATCTCAAACACTCAGAACAGTCAAACACACAAGTTACAGCTGGCTGGTAGTATTTCGTGCTTCCCACAAAACCAAGCTCTGCAAATGAACTCTAAAAGCCAGGAAAGCCAGAGCTGAGGAGCCCCTCCAAGCACACACCCAAAGCCCATGACTAACATGTACATGCTCAATAACACTGAAATTCAGAGCTTCGATGTGAGCTGGAGCCAAGCACTTGTGCTGAGCACCAAGAGCGCATCATTTCCAGTCACCACCTTCTGCACGCGCAGTCCCACGGTAGCTCGAGAGCTCCACCCAAATTCCTCCAAACCCACAGTCTTCCCCTATCATCCTACTGCAGGCAGTCCTTTCAGAAGGCTACAGTTACACTCTTTTCCTGAGAAGGTTCAGAATGAAAGGCTATCATCAGTGCTAAGATTCCCAAGCGTTTAAAAAAAACAAAACAAACAAACAAAAAACAACTTGATGACAAAGCTAAGAGCAAACCAAAATCATGCATTAAATTCCTCTCTGTCCACATGGCCAACCCTCACCTGTTTTGGATGATGAACTCTTCAGGACACAGACTTGCCACCTTCTTATATTTTATATAAGAGTGCCATGTGAATCTATAAGGCTACATAAATTATCTGTTCCCTGGAACAATGCCCTGGCTTTGCTGGGGAAAAGGTCTTGCTTGCCTATGAGGCGTGAACCAGATGTTATGGAACTTGGTGGAAAAAATCCACCATCAACTGAAAATAGGCTTTGGATCAAGAACATGTAATAACTTTATATTATGTATTCCTCTCACAGAATAAATTAGAACAACCATTTAGAGAGCAAGATCCACAAGGATCTTTTACATCAATAGTATGTAACACAACAGTAAAGCAATCCATGTTTATTCAGGATTACCTGTCACTGAACTGCAGATCTGAAAGCTCTATAGAGAAAACCATGCCACTATTGACTTATTTCTTGCTAAATTATTAGTAGCTCCCAGTGGTTTTGAAACATTTTCATTAGATGGTGTTAGGTTTTCCCTCCTCAGAAGCAGTACTAAAACTTAGAGATATTAGAAGAAAGTACGATAAACTTTCAGAATTTTTTTAATGACACTACCAAAAGACATTTATCTACTTTTCACTTGAATTCAGGACCAGAGGAAAGGCCGCTTCAACATCTGCCATGTCAGGGCAGAAGTATTTGCTGAATTTGACCCTTGCAGCCAAGAACTGGGGCTCAGTCTGTAACTCCACCAGTAACTGCATTACATGTATTTGTTTCTGCTAAAATGCTCAGTGAAATAATGCATTTTGACATTTAAACTGTTATGAAGTTCTGAAAGTTCAAAGTCGATAAGAGCAGTTCACATCCACTGAGATTCTGCTCGATTACAAAAATCCAAGTAATACTGCTTTCTCACATGTTTAAAGACCAGCAAAAGACTGCTTCCCACCAAACCCTTGTATTAGCTTCATTTAAAAGCCACTACGGAGTTTAACAATCCAGGCTGAATCCCTGCCAAGCCCCCAGTCCCAGCCTCCTCTCTCCAGCCTCTTGGTCTGCACATCCTGACACAAGAAATCACCTCCTCCAATGTTTGCCTTGTTTTCTGTCATTTCAATATTCATATGAAAACTTCTTCCAGCTCACACACCACTTCCACCTAACAGTTAACCTCAGCAGACTGAAGGTAGTTCATCAGAAAATACTAAACATGGCATTATTTATGCAAATAATACCCTCAGGTTCTAGATGTGTCCCTTCAAGGATGCACTTCCCCCCTTCCTGTTCCACTCAAAATCCTACCAATAATGTCCTCAAGTCTCATTTTCTGAGCTGCTTTAAAAAATGCCTTTGCTGCAGCTTTGAGTTCATCTTGAGTTTCTGAAAGTGTCCTGCTGCCCTAGTTTGCAATGTGTTTCTAATGCTACAAATCACTTTCTTCCTCACTGCACCAACCTGAAACACATGAAAAGAATCTTCATTTTACCTCCACATACTCTGCCTTTTTCATTTCACATGAGAAAGGAAAAATTTAACTCTTATTAAAGGAAATTGCACAGACAGAGATGGTGAGTAAGCTATGAGCAACTGTCCAAAGATTTCTTCCAACAAAAGAGAACTCAAAGGAGATAGTTTCCATCTGGTTTTATTAGCTGTAGTATTGTGTGCATGTGCTTAGAAACTTCAGAAACCTACACTGTGGAGTTGATGACATTATATGCCAGTTCAAACAAAGCAGCTTTAAGCTGTTGCAGCACCCACACTGAATCTAGATAATAATTATGCACAAATATGACAAGATATAAATGCCAAGACAGCTACTGTATTATCAGTGTGGATAAGTAGTGCACTCATTCACATAATTGAGGTTTAGCACAGTTCGCTTTAAAATTAAATTCAAAACAGTTTTGCTATTACACTAATAACTACCTAATTGTAAGGTACATCATATCTACAGTAAAGAAACCAATCAAATACACGTCAGATATGCCACTCAAGAAGAAATATTTTATCCACATCTTCAAGAATTATGAGATTTAGCCAAGAGAGAGAAAATGTATGGTAAAATGAATAATGTGTAGAATGAAGTACATGCTACTATGGCTTAGCTCTGTTTCAGCAAGTGAAAAAGCCCCAAGCATTTTGATAAAATCCTAAGGAGGAACTATTGACATTCTCCTCTGTGCACACTCATATCAGACAGTTAAGGATAAACACCACGTTTGGAAAAATAACTCCCATTGTCAGTCAGGAGCAACATAAATCCAAAAACCCAAACATTTTGGCAGCATGCACACTCCTCCTCACCTGCCTCCCTCAAAGCATCCCACAATCACATGCGGGATAAAGCACCCTTTCACATCTTCCTTTTTACAAGTACCACTTAAAATAAGCAAAACATGAAAGATACAGCAAACTTCTTCATGGGACAACAAGGCAAAAAGGAGTTTCAAGGCATTTCAGCACACAGCATCAAAGTTTACACTGTCTTCTCTGTACTAAAGACAAGACAGATCATCACTTTTATTAGCCTGCAGCATGCAGATTTTCATTAACATAACTCATAAATAACGTTCCTCACGCAATTCTTAAAAAAAAAAAAAGACCAAAATCCTCCAATACCATATTGCTTTGAAAAAATAATTTCCAATAATTTCTCTTTGTATTTTAGTAGCTGCAGGACTATATTTTCCAGTCCTTCCGTGCCTCTGTCCAACCACAAACTTTGTTGAATCATTTTGTGGATTGTGCATTTCTTTGTTAAAAGGCCTTTGCATTTCTCAACCAAATATTTATGCTTTCAACAATATCACAGTAAGTTGCAAGTCAGTTTTTTAATAAAAGGATGCAGCATTTATCCACAGACAAAATCCTTGAGATCGCCTCACAACATCATCAGGGTTAACTCCCCCAATTAGGCATAACAGATGTTCATCATGCATATTTTAACATTTTCAGGTAAAGAACTGTTAAAACTGTTAAATTGTCATTTTAAAGTGTCTCCTTGCCACCAGCCATGCATGGAATGAGATGAGAAATAGGTTCTTTGGTGTATACTACTGTCATCCATGCACAAAAACAAATTAATTTTTAAAAATTTGATCAATACAGTGAAAACTTTACATGAGGTCAATTGGTTGATCAAGTTTAATTAGCTGAGCACATGCATGAGCAACAGGTATATTTTTTTTCCACTAGTCAGGTACTATTATAGAACTGAAATATCTTTCTTACCTTCTGAAAAAAGTCTTCCCCACTTTTCCCTTTGCCCTCCGCAGCAGCTGTAAAACAAAAGCAGGATCTGGTTACTAAATACACAGCAGAAAGTTTACAGGCTTACATATAGAAATTCTGAGTGAGTACATGCCACTGTAAAATAACAACACTGGGTAATTTTTTCTCATGCAATAAACATTTGTCAACAACTGAGTGACACCCAGATCAAGCTTTTCTAAGTCACCTGCCAAGGACGGAGTCTGAACTGTTTGTATTTGCTCGCTGGAGCTCTAACACACCGATACTTACTTCAGTTACAAAATACACATGCCCTAAGTGTAACAATTTAGTCACACTGCATACTTTGCCCCGCAATTCTACCAACAGCAGGATCAAAAGAAAGCTGGGAGGGTACAAATCTTGCAGCATCAAGTATCACATTATTCAGTGATCTCAAGAGCAAGACCTGGATTATCTCCCACTTGTATGTAAACCCCTAACTATAAATTTAATTAATGTAAATTATTGCACTTCTAATGATACAACTGTTTGCATATTACTTATGTTGTAGTTTATCTGTGTTGCAACCCAAGATCTATCAACCAGCTCAAAACACAGTAGCTGAAACTGATTATGACGAGGATAATTTCCTTTTCCCTGGAGAAAGGGATGCCTTCAGAAAGAACTCCAAGTGCGGAAAAAAGTTTCCTGAATGGTACAGGATTATTGAAGAAGCTTATACTCATCACGATTTTTCTGTATTTCCCATGTACAAAACAGACCTCGAGCTCACCCTATCACCCTGACTTCAAAAACTATGTTTCAACCACTTAGTTCTGCCCACTCCAATTACACAACCAATTCCAAACTCTTAAGGAACTCTTAACTCAGCAAATGCAATTTAATAGCAAATGCAAGTGAGCAAATACAGGCTAGAGGCCTGAGATGACTTCTCCTACCCCAGAGGAAGCACTGGCACTACATTTCATAGGCTTCTCAAAATTTCAGTAACAACACTAAATACCACAGAGAAAGAACACACTAGCAAGTTTTGTCTAATACAGTTCAGAAGTTCATGATCCCACTCCAGTGCAGCCAGAGCAGAGGCAGCCAGTGAAGCCTGTTGTGCACTCATCTTGCTGCAGAGCAATTCCAGACTCCCCAGTTCCACAGGTCTGAGATAACAAAGCCCTCCTCGCCTTCAGAACCCCCAGATGCCTGTATGAGAAGAGCAAACTGGTGCATATTTCACCAGAACAAGGTTTTCTGGAGGCAGAGAAAACACAGTTGGGGAAGATTTGTTTGCCAGATTTACAAGCTACTGATAGGAGTGGAAAAACACAACTTCCTTGAAGCAGCCCCTTGATAGGTGCACATTGTTTGACGTGTTTTCCATTAACTCAGGAACAGCTACAAAATGCTTTTGGGAAGTGAGGAGTACCACCACTCTATTTCAAGTGGAACACGGGACCAACATGCTTTTAATCAGAGGGTACAGAAGATAAATTCAAGATGAGAACGTGACAGATGTGTGGCTGAAGCTGCACTTTTGAGAATAGACAGATTTTGCTCCAGCTGCAAATGCATGATTTCCAAACTGAATACAAACAAGAGATGGCTTAAGATAATAGCAGCGATGCTCCGCAGGGCATTGAAGTAAGATGCTGACCAAGCGGATTCCAAGCTTTTTATTGTAGGTTTCTTTTTAATATGAATCACTCTTGTGACCTGATTTACAGCTTGGCCCCACCAACAACTGATGGCACAACAGACAGAATCCAACAAGCATGGACAAAGAGGGAAAGAAGATGGAATGAAACCATCCCAAAATGGGTTCACAGGAAAAAAACCCACAACAGTAGAGACAATAGAAAAGTTGGGGCAAATGGCAATTTAGATAAATCTTTAGTTAATAACTAGTGGGTTTATTTGTTACATCATACTATAAAGATACGGTCTTTCATTAGAGTTTTTTGGGACATAAGAAGCTTTATGATACCCCATTTGTCAGGTCTCATGATATTTATGAAAAGGCAAGGAAGACTGCATGGTGGTTTTTAGGAAAGACACTGAAGTTGAAGGGCTGTACCTCAGAACAGTTCTTCACATGGTAATAGATGCTGCAATCTATTGGCATTTCGTCACTTCGTGTCCAAGATGCAGCACTGTCTAATTCAGGAAGAGGTATGCCTCTGATCTTATCTCATTTAAATGGTTTTCTGTATTAAGGTGATCTAGCCATTACCATCTCCATCATGCATTGAATTAATAGAGAAAAGATGCTCAGAATTATGGCTTAAAGTATTGTGTTACACTTAGAATTATATACTTCACTATGAAAGAAGAAAGTGCCTAAAACCCTAAAGGTAAACTACATGAATCAATATATTACGCTTCCTTTTAGGTTAGCTCTTTTCCAGCTATTGCCTCCCCTTTCCCTCCTTCCTCTGACAATATAACTCTTTGTACCAATTAACTACTTACTGTTTCATTTCACTTCCTGAATTTCCTCTTGTTTTTATGAGGCACAGTTACAGTTAAGGAAATGTAAATTCTATCGGGAGTTTATGAATTTTGTGGTGCTACTCACAATTACCTATATTTGCATCTATGTTTGCTCCCAAACTAAGTACCTATATTTAAGAAAGTTTGGATGTGAAATAATTGATGTGAAATTATCTTGAAGCATTTCTGCTCTCCAAAGTAGGTAAACAGTCCTAGCATTTCTAAAAACAGTAGGATAGCCAAAACCAAGGGGAAATTTATCCATTTCTTTTATTATTGAAAGGCTAAACAGTTTTTTTTTAAAGCAAGACAGACCCAGCATCTTTTGCAGGGAAACAAGCAAGAGAAGCATTCCAGAATTAGGAAATTTATGCAGAAGTCATTAAAATGCAAACCATTCACAGTGCTCTCTACAAGCAAATGCAATTTAGTAAGTCACTGAGGTTTACCTCAAATCAGATAAACTGAGATAAAAGCAAACTTCAATTCGTGATTAGGAAAAAATCTCCTAGGTCATCACATCCCAAGATGAACTTTTCTAAGCAAATCTTGAGAGTATTAACCCCAACTCTCAAAATAAACTTCAGCTTTAAAATATCATATTAAGAAGCTCACGATATTTACATCTGACAGTGCAACCCTGAAAATTATTTTTGTAATCTTAATAATAACAATTGGAGTTTTAGTATAAAACCAAGCTTTATTCAAAAAGCAGTAAGTCTTCAAGTTCTCAAAGCCTCAAGACAACAAGCCTTTTGTGGGAGGCTGAAAGTGCTGTACCAATGCTGCATGGAAGGCACAACAGAGCCCATCTCAACTAAATTTGAAATAAGCTTTCAGATTTTAATAGACAAATTTCACATTTTCTGCAATTATTGATTTCAAAATATTACACCAGTAACAAGCATTAAGAAGTGACATTATCACCTGGCATGTGCCTTAGGAGACCACTCCACCCTTCTGCCAGCGGCCCCTGTCCTCAAAGCAGGTTCGAGAGAAACCACAAACCAAATGCTAATTAATCCAGTTGTACCTGACTTCTGACTGACAAATCGTTTCTTTTCTGCCAACTCAGGAAATACTGTTTTCTTAGAAAACAGTATTTACTTTATGGCATAGAATAATCACTTAACCAACCCTCACAAAAACTAGGATTACTTTTACACAAGATGGCTACATTGGTTTCAGAAATACAGATGAAACCTATGTAAATGTGCATAACAAGCATTTTATATTTTAAGCTATACTCTGTTTATTGTAATTTCTTCCATACCATGAAATATTTTATATTAGATTTTTGCTTTTCAAGACAGATTGGATTGCTGAGGTTCCATCCAATACAAATATAAAACAGTTGAAACAGGTGTTAACTGTTATGGTACCCATGAAGTGCACCATTTGTCTACTTAATCACCAAATCATAAAAAGGCCCAATTGTAATTTCTTATAGGTTCACATGGAAAAATGAATTTGAGCTTTCACTTCAAATGTTATTTTAATTATTAAAAAAGTTATTACAATACAGGTCATATTTTACAGGAAAGGAACCCAAGAGACACTGATTAAGTCAAACCTTTAAATGAATTATCATAACTCTGTTGACCTCACACATCAATTTTGTGTCTTATTTTCCAAACTCTTGAAGTTGTTATCAAAAAATTCAATGTAGTATATATTGGTGACTTTGCCTTTACATTCATTAGTGGCAAAACTTCTTCCTCTGTTTGCATTGAAAGACTACATTTTCCAGAGAACAAAAAAGCATGTTCTGCTCTTCAAGTCACAACTATGATGAAACAAAATCATTCCTTGCATCAAAATAATATTTAACATGACAGGTAACTAGATATTACTTTCATTTTATCAAGACAAGTCAACTTGATAGGATTTCAAGAAACTGTAGAATAATATACCCGAAAGTAAGTGTTCAATTACCCTTTACCTTTCCTACCCACTGAATGAGAAAGATTTCTTAACACTTATGTCAAGAGCGCCCTCGTGTTGTTTTATTCTAGTCTGATTTTTTCTGAATCTGCCGTGGAAACATGCTAGCTACATAACACTGTTGATTTTTATTTATTACTAACTTTTTAAATGGAATGGACGGTTATTTATTGAAAGCCCGTGCTATTTCCCCAAAGTTACCAAGCTGCCGTCATACACAAAGAAACCCAACCAAAAACTTCTTTCATTGAACCAGAAACCACCTGACAAAAAGATTATGTTTTCCTGTGCACCAAGTCAGACACTAACCCACACATGCTCTGAAAGCTTGCTTATATCAAGCCAAGATAAAGAATTCCACCCCCATGACCACAGAGTAAAGCCAAATTGCTGAAAATATGCCTTTAGGAATAAAAAGATAGAGCGTACATTGTTAAAGAAAAAATCTGACTTTAAATTGAATTTGCTGAAATCCAAACAAAACAGTTTTCCATTTTTCTTGTAATTGCAAAGCCAGTCTCACTTCCAGTTTTCAGCTTAGGAACTAAAGTCAGAGAGACAACTCAACTAAAATATACAGTCTGGCAAGAGAAGTAACAAGGCTTAAACAAGCAAGAAATCTGCATGAAAAATTCAAGTAATTAAGACTGTTAACTGGCTTTTCAATAATACATACTCTTTTTACTTTGTCACAGATTACAATAAACTTCATAAAATAACCTGTTACACACAGCAATCTCTATTTCAGAGTGTTATGTGGCTTCATGAAGTTTTTCAGAGTTGATGAATGAAAATCAGACATTCAAATTTTCTTAAACTTATATACAGAGCGATCTTTAGGTTTTGAGGATGCTTATTATAGACAGGTCAGAGTCAACTGGAGGTACAAGCAAAGGGGACTGAGCAAAGGGGGAAAAGCTCCAAAATTCTGGAGAAGTTACTGGAACATTCAACAAACAAGAAAAAGAGAAACTATACCTGTCTGTACAGCATGCTGACAAACAGTAATGACAAAGTCAGGACCTACACGGTATCTGGGATATCACAGAAACTATTCAATATCTACATATTTTGTGACAAAAGGACTCTTGGACTGAGGGTGAAAGTAAATATCACATTTTTTTTAAAGGAGTCAGGTAAAAAACTTAACAACAGTCCAAACAAAAACATCCATGATACAAACTTAAAATATTTATCAGTGAGCATTCTTCCCCTGGTAGAGGAGCCAAAGCACGGGAAGGATTCCAGCATGCTCAGTAAATGGCAATAAATAGCCTGCCCAGTATCTGGACAGTTTTGGGTGGGTTCCACTGTATCTCCTCCTGCTAGCAGGAACTCAATACACAACTGCTGAGCTATCCAGAGGCCAGATGTGCTCCACCATCTGACAGAGCAAACCAGCGCTGGGAAAAAAGCAGGCTGAGTCCAGGATACTTTCACCCTGCTGCTGAACACAGCATCGAGGAGCCCCCTTGGCTGTCCAGTGTCCATGGCCGCTTTCTGGACATCTGCCAGCTGGATGAGGCTCCCTGGATCAAGGCCTGCATTAGCAGAATGTGTTTGTAAACACAGACAGGTAACATGGCCATAATCTTCATTTCCCCCTTAATATTAGGTGTATTCACTTATTAGAATATTAACTTTTCAACAACCTTTTACTCCCCTGAATAACATATTAAAATTAAATCATTGATACTAAAATTAAGACTGTTGGCAAATAACTAAAACTAATTCTACAACCAGAACTCACCCATCCATCATTTGTAATGAATAAAGAGAATGGCAACACAGAGAAAAAGGGAAAGCTTAAAATAAATTATACTTGTTTCCACTAGCTCTGCATACATTGCCAAGAAAGAATGCAAGAAAAAAAGATAACACATGTACTCTGAGGACCAAAAAGACATTGATTTTCAACAAATATTCCTAGAGATTTTCTTGTAATATTCATAGGGACCTGAAAGAGTTAGTGACTAAAATGTAAGTGGAAAAACAAATAGAAAGGGGGAAGAAAAAAAAAAAATGGGTTATACAGAAGGCAACTTCCCTTGTCCATTCCACCATCAATATTTTTAGAGTTGCATAACTATAAAATTCTAGCTAAAACCAATAATTTAGTACATAACAACTGTAAATTTTAGATATCTAACAGATTTTTCTAATTTCACAGAACGAAGTTATCCCTAGGGAAAAAGCAGTCTGCCAAGACTCTGCATAGAAATAAGTCTGCTTGTTTATTTATTTTTAGAGACAAGTCACAGCTTGAATGCAGGCTGTGAAGCTGGGGTTGCTTTGGGAGCCCCCTTTCCTCGTTGGAATCTCTCCTTTCAAAGGCACACATGGGCACAGCTCATCCCCACAACCACAGAACACTCCAATACGAGGAGGAGCACAGGGAGCGCACGGCACGGGACTGCGGATTTTAGTGCAGGTAACGACGTGACTGCTTTGCTCCCAGCCAGCACTGCAGGACAAAGCCAGGGAAACCAAGTAGCTGTCAGCACTGTATTACCTGATTCAAACTACTCTGTTAGCTGCCCAAGGCTGACACTTGTTCACAGGTAGAGCTACAAATGCTCCATCATCTCTCCAACCAGGTAAAATATTCCTGGAAGTCTCCTACATCATCCTTCAGATGCACTCAAGGACTTCTGCTGCTTCCTACAGAAGATACACCAGCTGATGTTTCCAAACAAGTTTTCCAAGCCCTTCTGAAGTCTTCATTTCCATGACTGACAGAGACTAAATCAATGGCCCTGCTTCTGGGATCAGCAGAGGGCTTCTTAGAAATTCCTTAACTAATAGAATTCAACGGAAGTCAACAAGAAAAGCAGAGCCAAACAAAGCACAACTTCACTTTGGATTTCCTAAAAGCATAAGGAATCTCAAATTAACACAGATTTTCCATTTCAAGTTTGCAACCACTTTGATGGTACTGTGAAAGGAGAATATCCACACAGTGTACCCAGCTGTCAGGTTGTGGGAAAGGAGATGAGAATTCAAAGAAGGAAGACATGGTAATTTTTCACCAAACAATTCCCATATTATCACCAGATTTTTAATTACAGACAACATTTTTCTTCCATTCTAATCAATGGATGAAGCCAGCTTTTGACACCTAAATAACAGCAGAATTGAACACCCTATTTCTAGTTCCTCCTAAGACAAAGAATTTCCATCTGTGCTACTGCCAATCACCTTTTTACTAGTGAACCTATCAAACAGTCAACTATAATGAGACAGCTTTGTTAAGATCAATAGCGATTAGCATGAGTGAAACATGATTAAAGCTTTACAGAAGTACATTCACACACCGTAGCTCACCCCAGTATCTTCCCCAGTTCTGAGAAAAACATCTGTGAAAAGACATTGGAGACAGTAATAAAAAGGGAAGAGAAAAATTCTATGACTTTCATGTTCATAAAACATTTTTGCTACCTAAATATATAAGAATAAAGCATCTGTGACCTCAGTCT
Organism: Pardalotus punctatus; assembly: GCA_013400915.1. Lineage (NCBI taxonomy): Eukaryota > Metazoa > Chordata > Aves > Passeriformes > Pardalotidae > Pardalotus > Pardalotus punctatus. The sequence goes on along the minus strand of VZTX01003600.1, from coordinate 1,373,335 downwards.
TCCATCACTCTTTGCCAAGCAGCTCCCTGAGAGATGCAAAGTGGAATCAGTCACATCCAAAAAGCATCACCTATACTGAGACGTGTAAAGCAAAGGTGATATGGTTTAGCTTCTATTATTTCAATCAAGGAGTTAGTCAACTGCCTCCCTTCCTTCAAACAGGTCTTTCAGCATTTCAATTTTACAGGAAATTTGGAAACCTGTAGCCAAAATGATAGGCTGGCCAGAAACAAGTTTCACATTATATTAATTTGTTCCAAATCCTTTGTAGTCCAAAACTGACAGCAGCAGCAGCCTGCAGCCAGCCATGAAGGCTGCAAGAGCACTCTCCCACTTCAAACACAGTTTAGATGTTATCAATTCCCTTGGCCTATTATCCACAGAGAGGTAGTTTTGGAGCAGACAGCTGGAGATGAGCAGCTCTAATAGCTGCAGGAAAATCTCACCAACATATCATGCTGCTGTTATAAAATACTTCTCTGCACAGCAATAAAAATTACGAATATTGATGCCAGCAACTCACGTTTGCACTCCTCTAGGCTTCCTCTCTGACACAAGGGAAGAGACCAAAGGAGTGTGGTAGGGTGAAGCCGTTCCAGCCCTTCTTTCACCTTGCCTGCCTCAGTTGACTGCCCCATTTTTATTAGTGCATGAACTGCCATGCACATGACCTGCACTAAATGTGGGGGCTGTGGCTCCCTAGAAAGGTATTTAGTGAGAGAAATACGGAGGCATTAGCCCAGGGTGTAGCACTTTGCCCCTTCCCTTCAGTGTGGCCACTGTAACCACTCCAGAAGGGGCAGGACAGTTCAATGAGCTGCCCCCGTGCTGTCACACATCTGGAAACGGCAAAGCAGTCACAGAAGGGTAGCAGAAGTAAGAGATGTAAAGCTTGGCATTTTTCTAAAAAGCTCTGCAGTGGGACTGCCTTGAGTCACTGGATGCTGTGACAGTGTAAAAAAAAAAGCCTTGGAGCGCCTCAAGAGGCAGAACCTCTCTTGCAGCCAGTGCCTGACAGATCCAACTCTGCCCCCAAGCCAGAGTATCCATTTAACAGAACTTGCTGTTTACAGGAGGAAAGAAAATCATCATATCAGAAGCCCCAGGGGCTGACAGAGGATACCTGCCAAATACAAAAGCTCTGCTCTCAGCAGATTGATGGCTGGAAATATTCTTTCTATTTGTTTAGCATTCAACTTTCCCTCAATGCACAACCACTCTTCTTGTCAGGTATGAGCACAGACACTGCATGATTCATTGCATGGGAGGGGAGAATGGAGCAAGGCTGTAAAAAAATCACAAACAAAAACCGTACAGATTTGGATAAAAATGCACACGATATTTTTCTGATGGTCCTGCTTGTTATGAGTCATTCACAGATGTGGAGTTACAGGAGAGAAGCCAAGATGAAGTCAAAGACAAAGCTTTATACAGGAAACCAGTTTAAGTCTGTTGCAATGCAGGTTACACACTGAGCTACAAGGCCTTTTCCAGCAGTAATGACACACTGCCTGTATCTGGACCCATTATGTTGAACAAGATTCTGGAATACAGCTGACAGGGACCAAAAAAAAAGAAAAAAAAAACCAAACCAAAACAAAAAAAAACATTATTTGGAATTACAACATCTCCTGCTTTTCTAAAATGCAACCAACCCACACTCTCCAGCTTCCTGGATGCAACTGGAATATTTGGAGAACAAAACAGAGTTTCCTTTTTCTGTCCAAAACCCACTCTCTCTTCATTTCTGCCACTTTATCAGAAGAAGAAACCCAAAAGCCTCAGTTTTTAAAGGACAAGTGTTGCGAACCCTTTCCCAGGCATCTGTGTTCCTGTTTCTGCACGTCCACAGAGCTGGTAACACTTGCAAATCCACACATCCAGGCTGCTTGGCATCTCCTTTTCCCTTAACCTGAGAATTTTGAATGTCTTTTTGTATTTTGTATTCATCAATTTGAAAACATATTGATCACCTCAGATGTAAGTTCTTCCCCAGATGAAAATGCAGTTCAGGCTTTTTAGTATATTTTAATTCTAGGCTGTAAAGCATGTGACAAGGGCATTCTAGCAGAGGGCTGTTCAGTTTAGAACAGCCAATTTCCAGTTCAGGCTACAACTGAGTCACTTTTATACACTAAACTTATAATATGTTAGACTACTGACAGTAGTACTGAAGCAGTGCCCACTCGACATCAGCTGTTGTCTCGAGTATTTGCAAGAAGTAAATTGGATCCTTTTTCTATCTTTTACTCCCTCTGAATGAAAAAAACACAGGTCTAAAGTTACATACAGAAAAATGTAAACCCACTTAAACACTTCATGAGAAGGATAACTGAGCTATAAACTAGCATTAAGTAGCAAAGGACAAACGGTTTAAAAAGCCAAGAAGAAAAGCATAAGATAAACAGATTTAAGTAAGTACAGGCATAAGTACTGGGGCAAGGCACTGATGCATTCAGTTAATTTAAAAAAATGAAAAGGTAAAAAACACATTTTAACAGAACCCCATTTTCAGGAATACACTGTCCATCCCAATTCATAGCTTTAAACACAGAAACAGACAGTGCCAGTTTATTCTTAGAGATGACCATAATTCAGTAACATTTGAACAAAGCAAGTTTATCTGTTTCACCTGAGAACCAATACAATTTGTTCAAGTAACATCACTGAGGAAGCTGGCAAAGCAGCTGTGTAAAGAGAGTGGGATGGATCTCCCCAAAGGGTGGAAGCAGAGGAAACAAACTCGCCCATCCATCCAGTTTAGAGCTGGGTATCACCACAATAAAGCGTGAACCAACTTGTCACCCATTTTTCCACCCACTTGCTAGGCAAGGAATCCAAATTATGTATCAGCACAAAAATACAATGATAGAAGTTACTTTGCCAAACTCAAGTTTACTCACAACACCAATATCTTTCCACTTTTAAGAAACTAAGGAAATGAAGTAATTGTTTAGGTAAGAAGATCAAAGCACAACAGAAGTCTAGACCCTTCTGGTAAAGGTGAACAAGTTTTATTTTCACAGCTGGTTCTATGTCTACATTTCCATCATGTACATGACTTTTTCTTATGAACAGTTCCCATATTAAAAAACACAACTGCTATATAGAGCTGCCAAAGCTTTAAATTATTCCATTTATGCGCATGCATGTAAATAAAAACATACACATTCAGAATTAATAAAGAATGTCAAGTTGTATAATTAGGATTTCTGGACACAGTTTACAGTAAGAAAAAAGCCTGCACTGCTTTACACTGCAGTGGTAAAATTTAGCCAGAAAAGCTAAATCCTTACAAGCTCCAATCATGCCACATTAGGAGATGTGGCCTGCATAAGTTGTTAAGAATAATCGGTTAGCTTTTACTTTAGAATTGTGGACTGTTCAGCAAAAAGAGGACAGCTAGCATCAGACAAGCAAAAACATTCTGATTTTAGGGTGTTAAACAAAAAGAAATTAAACCAATTATTTCAGTTTTAATCTCCTAAGTTAAATTATTTCATTTGGGAAATCCTACCTGCTTCTTCAGTGAGATAACACTACAGATATAAAGAGTTCTGGACTGAGACAAAGCAAATGTATGTATCCAGAAAAACACTGCTCTAAGCTGGCACCAGGAGAAAGCCTCTTCTGGACAAAAAGATACAACCCCACAGGAAATTCTGCACTTCCACTGCAGCATTTCTTATTACAAATGAGTTTTTCAAAGTAAATCTATGAAAAGTCTGCTGAATGGTACCAAATCCCTGTGAAATTCAGGTAGACAATAATTGCATTATTTTGCCATCTATTTCTAGTTAATTCTTCATCAATAACTACAGAAAACCTGCAACAATTTTCTCTGCAGTGAAAGAGGAGCTGAACAACAGGAGGATAAAGCATATTGATATTGTATTTAGTTTGTTCGTGCCAAACCAATGGTAAGGTGGCATATAGAAGTGGAATTTCGAGTTACACGAGCAAGCAGCAAAGTCACAGATTCATAACCATTTCACTGAAAAGTGCTTTACATTCCAAAGAATGCATGATTGCTCAAGTATTATGAAGTTGAGCTCATGCTGAGCATTACAGAGAGTCAAAGGAAAGAGACAAGTTAGTCACCTAAACGTTAAAAAAAACCCCAAACCGAAACCTTATCTGGCAGAACATAGAGTGATATTTATTCAAACACCTCAATGCTATTGAGATTTGTCCCTCAAAGATCCCAAAGCTCTTTCTGAAATTGAACACAGACATGCTGGAAGCACACATCACTAAAGGCTACACACAGATGAGAATTTTAACTGGCCCTTCATCTTAAAGCACTGATCTAGGCTGTTAGCCCTTTTCACATGAGGACTCCTCCCAAATTTGGGCTGATCTCAAGAAAACAAAATTAGTCAAGGAAGCAAATTTTGCAGAATTCAAATAAAAATAAATTATAGGAATGAAGATTATCACTAATTTTATAGCTCAGCCATCAAACCCTGTACATATTTTTGGGCCGTGTTTCCATATACATTAACATGCTCAAGTTAATTTTTCTTGGTTTCCAAACTACGTCTTCTGGCTACAGAGAGATGTGTAGAAATGCAAAGCTCCCCGTACCCCAAGTCTCTAAACAGATGAGTTTTTAGAAAGTCAGCCGCATTAACCACTGGATTCCTTGTGATTTCCACCTCCTAGAGGCAAGGTCCTGCCACAGCCTAGCTGAAATGTTCCCGTGGGACTGCGAAGTCCTGGACAACACCTTTGAACTGCTACACTTGCAAGAGGAGAGAAATCTTCATTTGCACTTTCCAGTCCTCAGGAAGCAACCCTGCAGAGGGGCGAAACCCCCAACATTCGCCTGGGCTGCCCAAACCTATCCCAAAACTGCTGTGGCCATCAGACTGACTAAATAAACATCACTTAGGAGTGTGCGCACCAAGACTTGAAAGCCAGCCTTTGTGGGCTGCTGAACCTTTTATTCCAACCTTATGAAACCGAGGGAGGCGTTCAAGGAGCGGGCAGGAAGTGGAGGGTTGAAGTTCTGTTGCCCACACAAACAGGCCCAAAATATGTTACTCCAATCCTAAGATTGCTCTCTTTCCAAGCACAAGCAAATCACTGACTACAGTGTACGATCCCAAAGGCTTGCATCTGGCCCCCTGCTACCGAGTTTGTATTTTTATGGACTCAAAGTTATTTCTACAACTATTGTTTACAGGAAATATATAAGTCAGGAAAACTCTACAAAGCTCCATTTACACAACCTTGTGATGTTGTGCAGGAAATGCTTAAGCTAAATTAATGACCACAAGTCAACAAGAAAGCATTGTTTTGTGGTTAGACAACTGCAATTCTGAGTTACACAACTCATTTATCTAGAAACCTTGACAATTTCTGAAATTAAATTCCCCTTTTTTATGTTCAAGACTCAGGAAAGTCCTGCTTAGAAAAGCTGATACAATACAAAACCCTTTAAGTTCATGCAAAATAAACTGGAAAGAAACTTGTAAACTTAAAGGATATAAAATGTCAAGTGTGGGGAAGTGAAAAATTAAAAGAAAGAATGTGCAATTTCTGCCAAAATCTAGAAAAACAAACAATAACAAGTAAGGAACTAATACTTGGCCCACTTGTGCCTCCGGTTCCTGCGTGGGGGCTTTAGCTCAAGAAATATCATATTTTTGCAAACAAAAAGAGGCGTAAGTAGCAAGACGTTAGTGCAGCTGATTTAATGCAATGCTGTTTTCAGGACTAACTTTTTTACCATTTTTTCCTCAGTGTTATTCAATTTGGATCTTTTCTGTAAACATTTGTCACTTTTTTTTCTGTATTATATCAACTTCTTTTTCAGTAACAAATACAAAAACAATTCTTTATCACCAAACACAGAATGACATTACCACCTATTCATAAAAACCACTGTGGGCTAAGCATTGTGTAACATCTCTCAACATGTTGCACTTGCAAAATATCCCAGTTTTTATAAATATTGCCCATGTGTTTCATGCTTACATAAAGCTTTTGCCAAAACACTCACTTTTAAAGTGACATGGAAATCTTAGTAATCTGGAAGGAATGTCAGTGAACCAAAGAGAAAAATCAAGTTTACTTTCAGACCT
>VZTX01003600.1:1348604-1365844 GCA_013400915.1 Pardalotus punctatus | reverse complement strand
TCAGCCTCACTTTCTTTCTGATTACTATTTCAAGCCACATAATTTTTCAGCACCAAATTGCAATGCATACAGGCAAGTATCACAATCACAGAAAAACCCATCATTTTTCACATCCTCCATTACTTCCTCTAAGCTTTATCAAGCCCTCAGAAAAGAAATCTTTCACATATTGGGTGAGATTAGACTTCTTTGAAGTCCTGCAAGTTAATGAGAAATAGTAAATATACAATGCAATATATATAATAAACCCGAAATAATGTCTAATGCTTCTTCCTTTTATAATTTAACAAAAAAAACCCCTCCATGGAACCCCCTCTTAAACTGTGTTGTTCTCAACATATTGAGCCTCTGACCTTTATTTCAGCATTTTTAATCACACAGAGCAATTCAGGAAGGAAAAAGCCAGGTCAGTATTCCCACAGGTTTGCAAGAACTATGCAAAGCCTGGAATAATGCTGAATAAGCCACAAAGCCATCCAGGAGAAAAATAAAATTAAAACAAAGAAGGGCTGTGCCACCAGCTGAAAACTGGAAATTTAAGGCTACATATTTTACTGAAAATTGCCAACCCACCAATTATTTTCCTGAGAGGAAGGAGAGGTTGGATCATGGAGCCCTTGAATATGAAAATGGCTTCTATTGAGGAACAGAAAAGTTAAGAAAGCCATGACAGCCTTTGCTCTTCACCATCCAAAGATATAGAAAGCTCTCCTTTAAAAAAAAAAAAAAAAAAGCCTACAAAAGATTCCTAACATTCTTCTTCCATTACAATTATATAGATTTCAAGATGTTCCGCAAAGTGAACCAAAGCTTTGTGCAGTGCAAAGCAGCCAATAGAAAAAAATACATTCTTCCTGCAGTTAAAATGGATTAGCTTTAAAACCAAGCAGAAAGGGAAAAAATTGAGGACTTGCTGCTCTAGTTCCTCTGCTGAATGTTTGGAAAGTTCATGTTTCAGGAGTCTTTAAGCAGAGTAAACAGTAGGAGACTGCACTGGAAGAGGACGAAGGTTAAACACGAAGTTCCACTGGCAGAGTCAGGGATCTTAAATCACAAATGCATTGAGAAAGGGTCGGAACAAGACCCCATACCGAGAACTCCAGCAGCGCTCAGCCCTGCTGGCACACAGCACATGCAAACAGCACCACAGAAAATGGGCATTTTCAGTTCAGAAAAATCCTCCCGACAGTGGATGCGTCCACTCAGAATAAACTACATTATGCCTCCTGCAGAAAAATGGCAAACACAGCCTTACCCACACATGATAAGTATTAAGCAAAGCCTCCTACTATTGACTTTATTTAACTGGGTCTTCCTAGAGTTGCAATTAATCCCTAGGAATTTTCCAAGTTCTTAAATCTGCAGAGATTGTGGGTGATTTTTATACCAAGTCTGTTTTTACAGTTGAAAAAAGTCCACATACTCAGAGAAATGCAAGCCCAGGACTCAGAATACCATCTCCTGATACCGAAATCCAGATATTCTAAAAAATTTTTTAAAAATTATAAATACATACAATTTAGTTACTCTAAAGACAATACATACCTTCAATAGTATTTAATCTTGAGCTCAAAAACAATACAGAAGTGTAATGACCAACCACATATAGTTTATTGCTTATATGCAATAGCACAAGTATGACCCATGAGATGTGGTTCCAATCCTCACAATTCATGCTGTTCTTGAGATAAACATGACAGTATTGTGCTTTCTACTGTGCCAACAATGACTTTATCACTTAATTTATGCTTCTTCCTTCATGCTGTTTTTTTACCAGGGCTATTTCAACTATTTCAGCTGTCTCTTTAAAACAGAATTTGGCTATTGTTTGCTTTTTTTGGCACATTACTAAAAACAACGAGGCATTGCAAACAATTCGGACTAAGTAGTATGGAGACCAGTAGATTGTTCTGTAAGGACAAGCATGTAAGTTTATTAATTACTCTTGTGGAGGAAAGGACATTGTAACAGCCAGAAACTACAGTCAAAGCAGCTCACTAGACTCTAAAAATCTCTACCTATCTCAACCATGCATAATTTAAAATAAAACCAAAACCATCTAGAATTAACAGAGGTGAAAGTCTGGATGGTGCACTCCATTTCTAGAGTTCCTAAGCCATTATTATTAAGTCTGCCAAAAAAAAGCAACATTTCCTGTTTGCATTTTATTCTTCTATTTTGCTTTTGGTTGAATTTGGGTATTCTGTTACAGCTCAGCTGGATTTAACCATAAAATACTTTTCCGCCCTTTAAGCTGCAAACCTGAAATCATGAGACTGCTTGGCTACCACAAACCCACAACCTTGGCAAAACCAATTTGCAGAAATTGATACAAATCTTTTCTGTAACTTGATGAAAAATAATCACCAAATTTAACGTGTCAGAAGAAAAACTTCATTTTAGGAAAAGAAAGCAGATTTGGTTCTGTTGCCCAAGGCATCACAGTGAAATGTTAACCAGCTCTCAGTGTGCCTACATGAGCCCACTTGACCTCAGATCAGAGATGTTTCTCCAGAAAAGGAAACTGCTCTTCCATTGCTGAAGAGACAGCACCAGGGAGCTGAGCTAGCTCAAGCACCAGTGCCCAGAGTTCAGTGTGGGTGTTCAGACCCACTTCCACCTCTACATTGCAGTAATTAACCAGTTCCTGCCAGAAACATCCCAAACCGCCCTGTATTGGAGCAAAAGGAGCAGCCCCGGGATCCAGCTGCAGCAGCAACTGCCACTTCGAGACGAACAAACACGTGTCATTAGAGCACATTCAAAAAATTGAATTAAAAGCTACTTAACTTGCCAAAAAAGGTGTTTTCCTCCTAAACAGCCTCTTTGCCTCTGCCTCTGTCCTCAAAAACATTGAGATATTATCCCTTTAAATCCAATAAGGTTTAACTCACAGACTGCCTCAAAAGAGAAACTGGTTTTGTACTTCTGAACTAAAAGATATACAGCCCAAGAGCAGAATGTTTGAGAAGATTACATCACTTGGGAATCACAAAGACAGATTTTTCTATTTTATAATTAGAACTGAGAACCATGTTTTCACTTCTGCTGATGTTAAACTTTTGCAGGATATAAAATCACTTAGACACTGTTAAGAGTACATTCTTACTCCTTCGATTATTAACATGAAAAGAGAAAGGTTAAATTACAGCAAAATTCTAAATACTAAGGACTTTCAAGAATAAAGAAGCTCCATCTATAAGTTTACCATTTCCCTCACACTACCAGGTAAAATTGATCTATTTGATAAATGTGTATTGCCCCAACAATGTTTTTCAATAATTTACAAGACATTTAGATGATGAGTAAAACAGCACAATACCAATCCCTTACAAAGTGATTACTCAGCTGTATGTCAGTCTCTACTTTTGCAGAAGACTGCAAAAATTATTTTATGGCTGTGGCTTTTCTCCTTAGAGTAGAACAATGCAAATCCATGCTGACTGACACCCGACCAGCAGCTGTACTCAACAGTCCTCCAGTTCATATCTTTAGCATGGAAGTCAACCTGCACTGAGGCATCTGAATTTGTTTTCCTGCAGCAAACAAAATGCACCCAAATATCAAGTACCCAAACCATCTTGCCACTGCCTCCATTGCAGTGAGGCAGGCCTGTTGAACTGGAGTAGCAGTTTTCAGACACACGCATGGCATCTCCCTCCTCCACACATTACACGGAAAGAACACAAGCCGAGGTCGGTACATAGCAAACCATCTACACCAAAGCGTACACTCAAATGGAGTGTACAGGGATCTAGTCCATGGGAAAGGGCAGGTCAGCAGAGGATGGAACAAAGCTGAAAAGAACACAGCCCCTGCAGGCTCCCAGCTCTCCCTGCCTGCCCTCAGCCTGCTCTCGCTCACACGAAGCGGAGCAGCCCCAAGTCTGGGTACCAGCTGCAGCAGTGCCGAACGGGCTCCAAGTGATCTCGATCCATCACCCTGCTGGGAGGGGGCAGAACAGCGCTGCTGAGTGGTTTCTCCTCCTCTGCTCCCATAAAACAGTACAAACAGAAAGGCAGCGGAAAAGAGGCTGAACAGAAGCACTGAGCAGCTCCTCTCCCGACAGTGCGCCTGGCTGCCGTACGATGTATGGGGAGATCCTTCCCGTGCACATCCAAAGCTACTGCACTTTTATAATCCTCTTAGTCACGTCTGCGTTCGTCTCTTGGGTCCCGAGATTTCCCACTTTAAAAACATTTCCTATCCGTCTGAAAAACTTGGCTTTGACACCCCTCACTAACCCTCTGATCTGGCTAACCTGCACGGGCAGTTGTGTAAAGCTTTCCTTTAACTCAGCCACTCGCTGCTCCCACGCCTCACTCGGTCCTGGAGTGGCCACTGCTCCACTTGGAGGATGAACATTCCTTTGACTCACGCAATGCACAAAGCAGGAGCAGGGGAGAGAGACACCAAAGGCAGCCTCAGGCAGCACGAAGCTGACAGCACTTAATTCTTTAACACGTTATTAAAACCAGTCTCAAACCCTGGAGGGAAGGCAGTGCCAACAGAAGCTCTGCAGTGATACAGGCGAGACACCCAGTGAAAAGACTCCTGCAAATACACCATTGATATCTCTAAGGAAAAAAGTGCATTAACATTTTACATTTAATTGGTTTGTATTAAATTCTCAAGTCAAAAGATCACTAACCCTCAGCTCTCTACATAAACACAAAAAACGCACTTCCAACTACTTATACACCGTTCTTAAAAAAACTTCAGTCAGATTCAGTTTATCTGCAGTCTAAGTTTGCATCTTTCAGGTCGTAAATACCTAAAACTGTACTTAAAATCCAGCAGAGTAATCTTCTACCACTCACTTCCCCCAAACATTTACAAGAACACAGAATACAAAGTTTTGTAAATATTTAAATATATACAAAACTTTACAATAAGCCAACCCTACTTTTTTTCCACAGCTTAAACGATTCCTCATGTCTCAAACTCTGGAATGACTTTTTTATTTCTGCCAAGTCTCTGAACAATCTAAAGATGTCACTGAAGACCACTTAAAGTAAAAAACCTGAGTGCTGCTAAGCAACCCAGAAAACATCATTACATGTTCAATTGTTTAGTGCATTGAAAAATTTCACACACATTGAGAATCCATGTATTCTGGACTCTAATGATGGTAATGTCTTCCACACAGAGGAAGAAAAGAAAATTCTGCAGAATACGTTCATATTTCAAAAAGGAATTACTTATAAAGAACTAAAGATTTGATCAAATTTATTCACTGTTTCTGCACATGGAACAGATTAGAAACAGATTCTGTCTTATCCACTATTTTATACACATTCCGGAAGCAAATTTACTAAGGAAAAACAGCACTTATGTTTAACTAAAAAACTAAAGACATACCAAGATTCTTTTCCACTATATAAAACAGTATTTTAAAAATGTATTCCACATCCAGACTCTTTAACTATTTTAACTGCTTCACCTGCACATAAACAAAGGCCATCTAATGTAATTTAATATTTCACCACTCTATAGCACTTCTCACCCATGGATGCACTTACACATTCAGAAAAAGGGAGACCAAGTCTCATATTCCTTCAATAAAACAAGGTATTTCCACATCACAGCAAGGGTGACATGCAAATGTATCCTTCATTTCAATTACACAAAAATACATATGTATATTGTTCCATTTAAGTGTAAGTATTACACACACAGAGATATGATTTTAAACACAGGTGACTCGAACCACTCTCTGTTCAGCATGTGGCTCATTTTTCATTCATCATGGCTCTGTAGCACAGTGTAATGTTCTGCACAAGATCTCCCTTACAACAAAGCTCTTGGTTTAATTACACTGAATCCCAGTTTATACACCCTCGATGAACACAAATCTCACCATAAAGGTCACGGGGAATATCTTCAGAAGACATCAATCTACTAAACATAAAAAATGTTTCACTGCATAACTTATAATTGACTTAATATTTATTTTGGAATTATGGATCTCATTTTTTCCATCTCTCAAGATGTTTAGTCTTAAGTTACCAGTCTCGTATATTCAATTGCCATAAATTTATTGCAGGCACAGATTGAAAAGAACAGAGCCAATCAAAATAGACATAATCAAACCCTCCATTCACACAAAGTCATTGGCAATAAGGTAAAAGGCACACTGAAAGGTTAGACCAGTAATTCAGAGTGGTAACACAGATTCCCCAAACCAAAGTTTGCTTAAAGTGTAAAAAAAAAAAAAAATTAAAAATCACGACCTGTATGTAGAATTAGAAAATGCTTTATAAACAAAAAAGAAAGAGCTAACAATCTATCTAAAACTTTGGAATATCTGGTAACCTCACCATGGAACCTTAGACTATCAAAAAAACCAAAGCTTTACATGGCGAGGCAGAACAAGGGCCAACGGCAGAAGCCGATGCCTGGGAAGCTCTGCCTGGCCATGAGAAGAACTTCCTCAGTGTGCAGTGAGGAGCACTGGGACAGATCATGCAGGAGGCTGTGTGTGGAGCCTCCCCCACTGGAGACACTCCACACCCAGCTGGACACAGCCCTGGGCCGTGGGCTCCAGGACGAGCAGGGAGGGAGGAGCAGATGACACCAGTGGTTCTTTCCTGACTGATTGTGTGAGGCAAGAACAGCAGAGATGGATGTGTATGTTCCAGAAAACAAAACCAGCACTTCAAAACAACAGCATCAACCATTAGTATCACCAACTTCTCCCCCTAATTATCTTTTAACACTGCTTCTTGCAGACCAGATTTACTTGGCTTCACACCAATTTTCAGATTTGTTATACTATAGACCATTTCGCTCAATGTGATTATAAAAATGTTTCAAGTTCTCCTTGCAAGGAAATCTAGCGTAATTCCTTTCCAAGAACCAAGTTTAAACAGTTGAAGCCCATGGTCTGAGCTGTTCCACATGCAGCAGAGGGTATTTTGGGTTTATTCTTATCTCACCACCAGTATGGAGAATCATTCAAGCTTTTACACATACTTTGTGCCAAGTAAGTGAGAAGACACATAGCTCAATCTTTTCAAGTACATCATTTGAATATGCTGATATACTTCACTGGAATGAGGCTTCATTTTTTTCTTTCCTTGGAACTCTTATTTACAGTTTTTTGCTTTCAAAACCTCCATAATATTCTAGAAGCTACAGCAAAATCCCGTGGCACTATGACTCCTACAAATAGAAGTTATCTTCGCAAATTAAAATGCTTTAGAGAAGGACTTGAAACACCAAAAAAAAAATTATTAACCCATAGCTCCTTAACATATTGTGGAGGCCTACAGGAAAACATACAAATCAGAAAAACTCTTCTATGAGATGGGGGGGAAAAAAATACCTATAAAAGCCAGAGTATAACAAACATTCTTCATCTTCTACATACTGCAAGCCTGACAATAACCACATATGCAAAATGATTGCTGCTTATTTTTCCTCGAAAACCATTCTTACAGACCTCATTCATACCACATAGTTTTAGGGGAAAATGGAACCAAGATTTTGCAAAGCCTCCCAGGCCTGGCCTGCAGAGGATTTTAGGAAATGGAAAATGGATGGCTCATGCCTCACTTACATCTATACATGTTCCCAATGGGCAGAAAGCCAAAAGAGAAATGGGGACTCACTATTTTAATATATTAATATTTGAGAAAAAGCTTCTCAATACCAGTTTATCAAGTTCTAAACATAAGGAGTATTTTTCACAAGTTTCATGACAACCTTTACACACCAGGCAAGCCCTGGAATTGCATCAGAATGAGGGATGCAGCTGCCTTGTGGCTGGCACCAGCTACACTGACCAGCTTCCTACTTCTGGGAAAAGACTCGGCATTCAAATCAGATGGGGCAAAGAAAAGCAACTTTTTCGAAGTCTCAAAGCAGCTCACCAGAGAATATTCCTTCCAGGCCAGTAAAATTTCTACCAGGCTTCATTTGAGCCCTTCTAGAAACCGTAACAGCTAAAACATTTAACTGCATACAAAAGCATCACTTATCAAGGGCTAACTTCACCTTCAAAACATCTTCAGATGACAGATTGTGTGGATGTCCTGGAAAGGACCTCCTCAAGTGACCAGTGTGGCCCATAAGTTCACAGCCCCTAAAGGAATGGGCCAAAATGTAATCTTTAAAGTTCTAGGACATATCAACCCAGGCAATTAAAAAAAAACAAAAAAAAACCAACCCAAATAAAACAAAGCAATAAAAAAGGAGCTTAACTCCACAGCATTTATAAACTGTTGATCTCAAGATGCCAAATTCAAGACACAGCTCCTGGCAGCTGGCCATCTAGGAGGTTAGTCAGAATGACTGGAAATCTCATGCCTTTCAAATGCATCACCTATTATTGTCTCTCCCACCACAAGTAATACATTTATAAAAATATTTTTAAAACCTTTCACCCTTGAAGGAAAAGAAACCTAAAGGACAAGTTTGTTCTCACTCACATGCCCAAGGAAGACACTTCCAGGAAGGATAAATTGAGCAACGTCTACTTCCGTGGTTTACACAACAGAATCCAAGCAATAGAGATAATGGGAGTGCACTCCAACCCCAGCTGCACTACCGAGTCCTGTTTTCACAGCTTGCTCACATACCATCAGCAAGAACACAAAGCTTACTAGGATGTGGTGTAATCCAGAGGACAGAGTCCCTAACTACACCACTTGAACCAGCAAGGCCACTCCAGCCCACGGCCAGCTCCCACTGCTCAGCCACTGGACATCCAAATAGTTTATCCCATCCCTGGGAGTGAACCCTGATAAAGCCTCAGCAAAACCTCCAGCCACTGGGAAGCACACACAGCTGAGCACATCTACATCCTTGTATGATGATCATTTCAAAAGCCATCTGAAGGCAGCGAAGCAGCAGCAAGCCATGTGCTGCCACAGCAGATCTGTGGCCCAGCTCACCCAGCCAGGCTGCAGGGACCCTCCAGCCATGCTCCCGTGGGCCAGAGCACCCCAACACCACCACCATGATCTGCAGCCAAACACAGCACCCAGCACTCCTCGTGCCGATGAAAACCAAGGCTTGCCCTGGCAGCAGCTGCCTGTCCCAGCCGTCATGTTCCCTTCTTGGGGACTGCAGAGACCTGGGGGCCAGCACAATCAAATCCTACCAGAACTGCTAAAGGTGGGATGGAGAGAACATTTACCATTTTTCCCAGCAGATGTTTCCCAATGCCCTGAGGAAGGCAAATTTACCCCTAATTCAGTCACAATTTTATCAACCCTGAAGTACACTTAAGGCTACAAAGCACTTGTTTTAATACTGGTATCTGATCAAGGAGTTACCTAAAAATATATTTTCAGTCATGTTCAATATCAAACATTAATAAACACTGTGTTTCAATACTACAGGCAATTAAAAAAAAACATATTTTAACACAACAATGGAAATTGTAGTTAAGAATCCTTTGATTCCTTTGCTGTCCAAAAGAGACAGCAGTGACCTCACTTCAGCACTGAACACTGCAAAAACTGAAAAGTCTCCAAATTTTATGGATTATTTCCTTTTCAGAAAAAGAGGAAAAGCCATAAAATGACATTTTTCTGCTTGTCCTGTGATTAGGCACCACTGAGAAGATTCTGGCTCCATCTGCTTATATCCTCTGACACACAAAATTCATTAAGGTCTTCCCTGGGCCTTCTCAAGATTACAGCTAAACAATCCCAGATGTCTCAGCCTCTTCTCTGATGTCAGTTGCTGCAGTCCCTCTAGAGCTTTGTGGCCCTTTGCTGTGGGTGTTCCAGAATGCCCATGTCTCTCCCACTGGGGAACCCAGGGCTGCACCCAGCACTCCTGAGATGCTGCTCACCAGGGCTGCACAGCATGTCAGGCCCCAACCTGTGACAGTTCTTTTCTTCCCTGGTGCTGCACTTCATGTTCCCTTCTGTTGAACTCCATAAAATTCCTTTGGCCCATTTCTCCAGCTTCTCAGGGTTCCTCTGAATGGCTGCCCTCCATCTTCACATCCCCGAATAATCTTTCCTTGCAAGCAAGGCAAAAGCCCAGCAAACCAGTTCTTGGAGTCACTTCCTTGATCACCTGTCTGGAAGCTGTCACAAAAACATTCCAGAAACCTCCTACATGGTTTGTGTCCTGCCAGACTCTTGCCCTAGGAGAGAACAGGGGCATTAAAGTCCTCCATGAGGATCGAGGCTTGCAAACAGAGCCCCCTCCAGCTGTTTGAAGGCCTCACCTGCTGCTTCTCCCTAATCAGATGGTCTGTAGCAGGCACCTGGAAAACCACCCAGCACTCCTGACCCTGCACTCTCAAATGGCTGGTGGCGCGCTCCAAGGCAGAGCTCCCTGCAATCCTGCTGCTCCCTCACACAAAAGGGCAACACCTCCTCCTCAGCATCCCACTCTGTGCACCCTAAACACCCTGTCAGTGAAGGACTCCAGCCCCAAGAGCCATCTCGTCTCACCTCTCCCGCCTCAGGGAGATCATAACCCTGCAGTTCACCTGTCTGCTACCCATGCGTTACCATCAGGCACGCAGGGATGTACTCACTCACATGGATTTCCTAGTAAGGGTCTTCCTGTAACAGTCCTGCAGGCATGTGCCTACTGTCTGTCTTCCCAATTTCTGTGCCCTGGTGTGGATTACAGGAGAGCTGCACAGCAGGATAACAGCTAGGACAGACCAATGTCGCTACATGTCCATCAACCTCTCAATGAAATTTGATTTGCAGCAGAAAAATTAAACCAAGTTATGCTACCAGGCAAGTGACCTATTCAGACCCTTAGCATTCACTGTTATGTGTTTGTTTTCAACCCCCTACCCATCGCACCCATCTTTTCCTGCAGAGACATCCAGAGTTTTTCCACCCAGTATCCAAAAACTCCTTTCACACATTAGAGAACTTGTTGATTACTCAGATTCCTCAGACTGTATTATCTAGTGAGGTAACACTCTCTCTCTAGAGCATTCCTTCACAACATCAATAAACCTTTAACATGAAACTGTTTCTTTTTAAATTACGTATTCCTATTCCAGTAAAGAGGATATCACTGCAGACATCTTTACATAAATCAGCTATAAAAGTCACCGAAACATGAAGAGTTCCTTTGCCTCATGCAATACACTCATACTGGTCAGAGCTGGAGACAAGAAAGCCTGGTCAAACAAAAAATAAATACTGAACAATAGCTGAAGTTATGTTCAAGGAATGTTTTGATTTGCTGAAGTCAAAATTATTTTAGAAACTACCACTGATTAATAGGTAGCATCTTAAAGAAGAAATCCTTAAATCAAGTGCTCGTTCCTTCAGATAGTTTATTAGCTGTGTGTATTTTCTGTAGCTGAACTCCAACTTGTAGTCATACTAGTTTTTAAGTTCAAAGTTCATGAAAGTCAGCACAGTGTCTTTACAGAAAAGGTCACTACTGTAAAAATGTTTTTAAAAAAAAGCTATTACTTCAACGGAGAGGTTTGAAGTTAAAGAAAACTAGCATGTTTCATTGTTTGAGAGCCATAAAGCCAAGAGCCTGAAATAAGTACTCAAAATAGGACATATTTTCCAATGGAGGTAAAGATTACAATATAACCAACAGGAATGTGCAAGCCAGCAATACTTAACTCAGCAGCTCATGCCAAACCATGATAGCCCCTTGTACTACTTGAACACTGAAATTTGAGAAAGTGGTATTATTACAATTGTTAATAATGGAATGCAAGAACTACAAGTCACACAAATACATTTCATGTATTTATTTTTTGTAGAAATAGACTATTCAGCACTTTAGGGATTTGAAAACCTGACAAAGAACTTGGATTCTTTTTTCCTGCTACATATAAGTTAAAAACCAAATGTAAATGCTATTAGGAAGGTTCCAATTTCCCCACAACTATGTCCTTGTATAGGTTATGCTGACACATTACAAGGAACAAAATAAAATAAAAACCACCAACAGAAATCTCATGATTTAGTTGAAAAAAGCCACATTTTCTTCCTCTAGGAAGAGAAGCTGTGGTTAGGACCTACTAAAATAAAGAGTTTAAGATATTTTAGTATGAATCTGGTCAAAGACAAGACATAGTTCACAACCCTTGGAGCTCCAACAGGGACATGGGAACTGTAAACAGGAGTATAAATCAACGGCACTCTGAGTATTTTTAACTTCAGCTGCAAGCAAGGTACACTCACTATTTGAAGGACCACAGTGCACTTAGTTTTATTGGGCAGATTTCTGCCACCATCACAAACACACAAAAAAAATCCAGGGGAATATCAGTAATTCCTTCTTAGCCATTTAAACACAAAAACCCGACAAATTTAACATGGAGCTTGCCCTCCCTGCACAGAAACCATCACTGCTGGGATCATTATGATTGCCTGTTAAGCAGCTAACTTGCTCAAAATTCTTATCTTTGGGGTCTAGCCTCTGATAAAAACAGTGTTTGTAGACCTCAATAGGGGCCTGGGCTTCTTAGAATATCTGTCTTCTTTAGCACATTCAAATAAAAGTGCTTTTCTTCCCCCCACTACACTTCCTCCTTTACACTTTGCTATTTATCATTCTCTGTAGATGAAACAAACTAGTGGAGGAGACTATGAAAAGTACTGAAGTACACTTTCCAACAGCTAGGCATTAAGTAGGGAAAATATACTCATTCAAACACAAGTTTCACCTGATGGATCAGCAAACAAAAGCTGGTTATCATCCAGGCATCAGAAAGAGGCACTGTGTAAGCACAATCAAGATCAGACAATGGTCTCAGGGTGACCTTTAGGCAAAGGAATTAACAATTGATTTACAGTAAGTTTCACCTGGATTAAAGTGTGCAAAAAAGTTACCTGAATATTTGTGTCACTTCCCCCTAAGAAAAATAGGACTTGCTTTGGCAGAAAATTACTAGCTGAGCATTTTTCTAGCTCCCCATGACAGGCAAAGAGCACCAAAACAGAGGGAACAGGATGAGGGGAAAGCTCACCCAATGCTGCGATGGCAGGACAGGGCTATGCAAAGGTACCTCAATGAGCTGCCCGCACTGACTGCGCACCGTGAACGCGAGTTACGGCACTTTCATCCCTACTGCCTGGAAAATAATCAATGATCTGTTATTTTCAGGAATCAGGTCTACACTGCATAAATTCAGATTGACAGGATTCCTGTAATTCTGGCCTACTCCAGCTAACCTGTGACTCAACCAATATTGTCAGTACTAAATCCACTGATGTTTTCCAAGGTGCCCACCTGGTAGCAACACAACCTGCTCTGTAAAATGAGCTCAAGAGCAAAAAGTTTTCTTGTGCTGCTGAGTGCTCTTCAGAGTTTCCTGGCCATATGTAGGTCTGTGTTTTCTTCATGTGTTTATCAATAAATAGTCAGCCAAATGCTGAATTACCTCATAAGGGAAAAGAATCCCAACAAAACCAATAAAAACACAGCACAAAAAACCACTACCCGTAAAGTTTTAGATTCCTGATTAAAACTACCCCAAAGAGTCCTCAAAATGAAAGACGATGCATAAAATAATCCAAAACAGAACGAAGAAAAACAAAATTTTAACAAGCACAGTTTTATTTTTTAATGAAAGAGCCATATATAACAGGGACACACACACCACTGCTAGATTTAGACTCTTATTAAAAACAGCATGGATTTGGTTTTTTTACCAAACTACTATCATGTGATAGTGGATTATAAAGTCACAAAGTATTTAAGCATGTATGCTTAAACCACACATATCACACAGAAAACGCCCGTGTCTGTTAAAGAACATGACAAAGAAAAAGGATTATTTCAAGTGCAAAACTGACATAACATTTTGTACTGAAAATAAGACACATCATGCAAGCAAAAAAGGCGTTGCTTGCTTTGGTTTGGGGGTTTTTAATGTTCATGGCCAACTTGTCTAAGCCTACTGATTACTACATTAGCTGACAGATGGACACTTTTTGGACAGCTTCCCAAAGTTTACTGTTCTGCATTTTTCTAATAATACTCAGCTATTACGGTAACAGGAACTCAAACATGCACTAAGTAAATCATCCCACAACATTAAGTCACCTGAGCATTTACCAGAATTTGTGCAGAGGAGCTACAATTAATAGGGCTCCTATGAAATACCATCTTCTGTCACTGCTGAAAAGAACAGCTGATTTGTTTTACTCAGATTGGCCACCTAGAAAAAAATTACACCAGAAATATCTGTTCACCAACAAACTCTGACGAAGACATGCAGCATAAGAGAGCTTACACTCCACGGTAAAGACAGATTTGTTTATGGGACATTATTCCCGTTATCTGTGTACAAGTAATAAAAGTCATACTAAGAAGTCCAATACAAGGAAAAAACTGTTCTTTTTTTCAAGTGTTTTACCACAGCTTTTGCAATTTCTGATATTCCAAACAGAATCATTCAGAAAATAGTAATGCAATTACTTTAATGCGGACGGGGGGGAAGCACCCTCAAATCTATCAAAATTGTCTGATACCTCCAGTCAGATTCGATTTCTGCTTCAGACACAACTGGTAGCAAATGCACCTCCTCTTTTTCGAAAGAGAGCTAGCTACCCAGTTCTTGCTACAGCACTTACTGCAGTTACTCTGTATCTCACAGGAAGGTGCCCCAGTGCCCTCACGAGCCGCAGTCTGCTTTTCCCAGGTCAGTCTCACGGGAATCAGCCCCAGCCCTCAGGAAAATCCACAAACCATCTACTGCAGGAAAGACGAAAATAACCACAACAGAAATTATATAAAATTCAGCAATGCAACAAGTAACAGAAGCGCCAAGCTGAACACGGAGCTGCTGCATATTCTTTCTCCCAGATAGTTTTTTTTAACATTTCATGATTAGTACAGTAAACAACAGATGTTGATGAACAAAAACATCCAAGGCCCCCCGAGCAAGAATGAGAACATTTCCTGATAGGTTTCTTCAACAGATGCTCTTTCAACTTGGTTTTAAAGACAACTGAACGAAAGATGATGCATTCTTACTTTTCCATAATATAAGAGAAGTGTGGTGGTCACTAGAAGATATTGTAAATTTTTTTAATAATTTAAAAAGTAACTTTCACAAATGTAAACAAGCTCTCTAGTAGCTGTTTAAGAGCAGCTTTTAAGCATCTAAGATTAACAAAAAGCTGTATTTACACCAGCCTGAATTTAAAAAAAAAAAAAAAATTGGCTAACTTTTGGAAATAAGAAATCTGCACATCACCACTTGGATTACAGAGATGTTTCTCTTTCATGATACAATTTATGCATATTTTAAGAACATACAGTGAAGAATCTAGTATTAGAAACCATAGGGAACATAAACCTACAGGTTACCTAACGGACATTTGTTTCTGGAGATGGTACACACATGATTCCTTTCCATTGTCCCTTTCAGTAGGAAAGGTAGGGCAAGCTAAAGTACCCACTCCCAAAAGATGGCAGGAAAACAAAAGGAGGGAAGGGTGGGAGAAGTTAAAAAATAAAATCAAGTTTAACTTGTAATCAGCACCATAACTGACTGAATTTCTGGGCACCAGTTCTGGCTTCACGATGCTTTCCCTGACAGAGCTACTTGGTGCTTGAGGTTCTTTTAAGCCAAGAAATGAGGCAAGTACTTGTAAAGTACAGAGAGGAAACTGAGAGAAAGCAACAATGTTTAACAAACAGTTTGGTTTTCTGACAGAAAGAACTACTATGTTTGCCTCATGTTTCCTAATAAGCAGTTTTTCATTAACAATAACCCGGACAGTTCAGATTTGCACATAAAACCACTTATTACTGAGTGCAATGTAAACTTTCCAACACAACAAGGATAACTACCTGAAGCAAAACCTCTTCTAACCATCATCTGAAGCACGTGTATTCTAGATGGGACATACAGCAACCACTCATCAAAATGCAGGCAGTGTTCTGCTTGCATTTATTCACTGTGCTCTACCACTCATATACTTTGTACTACTTTATTCTTCCTATAAAGATAAGAAATAAGATTTGAAAAAGGAGTAAAGAAAATCTTATGCTTTGATACTGGCTTCTACTGGGTCACACAACCTATACAGTATTTGGTTTCTGCTTGGGCGCTTTGTTTACCCCTCTGCGCTTACTACCTCAGGCAAGCAGAAGAAAGAACTGTGTGAGGGATGAGATAATGGAAATTTATTTGGCTATTAAAGGAAAAAAATAAGGCAACCTTCATCTTCTTACAGAACTCTAACTTTTGACCCTTCTCTACCACTTCTTACACAGAAATACCCATCTGGTTTTGGTTTTCAGACACTTTTGATGAGCACGTCTTTATAAATAGTTGTTGCTGCTCTGTTTCTCCAAATTCCTTTCTCTCTACTGCATTACATAATGAGATTTTTCTACTAGCACTAAAGTATTAACTGATTAAAGATTAACTCACCCCCAGGAGAGAGCATCTCAATTAAAAAAATTCCAATCTTTGTAGTCACCAAGTCAAACCGAAGCTCTTCAGTGACCAACCCAACTCACGAGCTCCTGTCCCCCTGCTTCCTCCCACAGCCTCTGAGCCATGGCTCCAAGGAGCAAGGCAGGTGCCCTGACAGGGGATGCTCATGTAGGGAGCACCTAAAGCTTCCAGTGGCTGAAATGCCTTCCTTGTGACACGCTACATGAAGCATCTGTCAAGGGTTTGTCTGCTTTGAAAATGAATATAAATATGCGAGTTACTATGTCAGTGTAACATTAAGTGTTTACAAGACAGTTTCAAAGGAAAGAGCACCTTCTTGAAACCATCACCGTCTCTTCTTGTTGGTCCAAACACACACCGAGATTTCACACTGTAAGGCCTGAAACTCACCTTGGTTCTCACGGGCTCCGCAGACCACACAGCCGGGAACACCCCGGGGAATTACCCCGCTCAGCAGCATCCTCAACCGGTCCAAACCTACTTATGTGCTCTTTAGCAACAAAACCAGCAATTACTACTCCTGTTTTGTCAAAAGCTGCCTACATAACTTCTACTGAGAGTCAGATAATTCAAAACATACTGGGATAAAATGTGTAGCCTCAAGAAAAAAAAAAACAAACTTCAAAAAAACCCCCAGAAAGCAGAGCCAAGGGCCAAGCCAGTCCCATAGCGGCGGCGGCCGCTGTCAGCTCCGCGGAGCCGTCCCCGCTCCTCCGGCCGGGACGCCCGGCTCCAGCGGCTCCCTGCCCGCTCCGCCTGTTCCTCGAAAGCCGAGAGCCCGCAGCGCCCTGCCCGAGCGGGATGTTACGTTTGCACAGCGGGAATTCCGAGGGACCGGGACCCTCCAAGCCGCAGCCCCGCGGCG
>VZTX01003600.1:1261720-1348181 GCA_013400915.1 Pardalotus punctatus | reverse complement strand
CCCGCCGGGCACCGCCGCCGCTCCCGCCCTCACCTTGGAGCATGGCCTCCAGTTTCTTCCTGTCCACCCGGAATCGCTCCTCGCCCCACTCGGGGCTGTGCAGGGGCCGCGGCGGCCCGGCCGAGTCCTCCTCAGAGCCGGGCGCGGGCGAGTCGGCGCTGCGCTCGCTGTTGGAGCCCGGGTCGGAGAGCGGCTGGGGCAGGTACCCGCTCAGCGGGTCGCACTGCGCCGCCATGGCGCTGCCCGGCGGCCGNCCCGCAGCCCGCACAGCATCCCCACCTCCATTGGGCCGCCGCCCGCCGGGGAGGGGCCGGGGATATCCCCGGCGGGAGGGGGCAGCGCCGCGGCCCCGGAGGCGGGCGGGAGGGCGGGGAGGGCAGGGGAGATGTCACCGCCCCCGGTTGCACCGCCCTCGCCTTGAGGCGATGGGCCGGGGTCTCCGCCAGCTGGGGTCCCTGCCAGCCGGGATCGCCCTGTCAGCGCGATCCCGCCGCATCCAGCGTCCCTGTGAGGGGGCCGGCAGCGACCGTGCGGTGCCAGGCGACACGCAGGACGGGCGGGTGGCGGTCCCGAGTTACAGCGTCCCCAGAGCCCGTCCCGAAACGCGGCGTGTGGGCGGCCGGGAGCAGCTCGCCGCAGCTTTTCTGATGTTCTGGAGTCGCTGCGCGGTGCCGCGGCTGGCACAGCCCCTCACGCCGGGGAGGGCCCTGGCTCCCCGCTCGGGCGTTTCGCTGCACGGAGCTTTGCAGCCACCAGAGGCTGGGCCGCGCGTCCCTCGCCTTCCAGCATTGCTCTGTTTATCCGTAGCCGGAATGCCAGAGCTGGATTTTACACCGGCACAGGTCATACCACTTTGCAAACAGTTTCAGCCCAGAAGCATGCTCTGGTGTAGAGGAAACAGCAGCATGAGCTGCCGCGCTGGCCTGGTGACAGCGGCGGCGTTCCGCTGTTCCCGCAGCCGGACACTGCCTGAAGGCCCAGATCACCTGAACAAGAGTGAAGGGTGGGCTCCCTGCTCTCTTTGGGTATGTCTTGTTTCTACTAACCAGAGAAATCCTTTCTGACTAAAATGTTACACATCACACACTCCAACAAAAGCTTTCTGTTTCAATTAGTCGCTGTTTTCCAGTCTACTAGAGGATGATCCAGCAGCACTGTGTCTGCTTTCCCACAAGGTATCCTACCCTGCAGTACTGCAGATGCCTGCCTTCTCCAGAGCTGGAGCATCCATGCGTTTGTGGTGGCCAAACCTGGTTACTGGACGCACTCTGGAAGCCAATACAAAAATTCCAGCTGACATGACAGTGAACACACCTCATTGATAGCATCAGCTTGAAGGACCATGTCAACATTTGTGAGGAGATTTGCTGCTACTCAAGGTAGATGGGAGCTCCACTGTGTCCAGTCTCGACATGCATTCATTTTCACAGAGTTCCAGTTTAGGCTTACTGAGTTTTCATATATTTCCCACTTAGTTCCATGACAGTGTGTATTCTACAACATCCATGATTCCAGTTCTACATTATGTGGATGCAGTGAGGCATTCTTATTGGAAACATCTAGTATTTAATTGTAGCGATTAATTCTCCTTGCAGTCTCAGCCTGTGTGGATGGTAGCCAGCAGCTTGCAAGCACAGCACTGCTCACAAGATCCTCTGGTAGTTCTCATGGCCTCAGGAAATAAAAAGTCTAAAGTCAAAAACACTAGAACAAAATATGAATGGAGGTCATGAAAGTAGTGTGATCTCACTTTAGGTGTGCGAGGCAGTCTCAGGAAAGTGATTGCTGACTTTTTTCTTTTTTTTAATTTTTTTTTCTTCTTTTATTGTAGATGGGAAAGTAAACGATGTCAATATCAAAACAGCTTGAAATTCAGTGAAGTGTGCTGCCTCACCCCAGACCAATGCCAGCTGGAGTTGAGTGTCTTCTAGATGCCAGGACCTGTGAGTTTCACAATCCAAATATTCACAAGTTATGAGTGTTGACAGTACCAATTACAATCCACAACAGATACAGATGCTTAGCTCCTCTTAGCAAAACAATTATTTCGGTATTTTCCACTCATAAATTAGTGAGATTTAAAGTCAGAGATCCTTAGTGTAGGAAGTCCAGGAGGTCCCTTTCCTTGTGTTTTATCAGTTCTTGCAATACAGCCACAAAAACCTCTTTCTCTTCAGTTGGTTGAACTCAGCAGTATTTTTTTTTTCAGCAGCCATATAAATAATATAAGAAATCAAAGACTTCTTAAAAAATAATTATGTCCACAGTTTAGTTTTTATTCATCTAAAATAACCCTTTCATCATGTGCTTTTAGATTAAAAAATAAGAAGCAAACTCTTTGATTTCCTATTTAAATCCATATA
Organism: Pardalotus punctatus; assembly: GCA_013400915.1. Classification (NCBI taxonomy): domain Eukaryota; kingdom Metazoa; phylum Chordata; class Aves; order Passeriformes; family Pardalotidae; genus Pardalotus; species Pardalotus punctatus. Next base: position 1,345,818 of record VZTX01003600.1, on the reverse strand, counting down.
AATGCTATAAAAAGGAAACAGTGATTAGGCATTATTATTGGTAGTAAAATTCAGTATTCTACCACTTCCATTGGATAAATGACATTTTATTTTCCTAGCATATTGCAGGGGAAGAATAAAATGCCTGTTACACAGAAAACTTGAACTAAGTAGAAAACCACATTTTTAATGGCTCCATAATATTCAATGTGGATAAATTTGGGGAAATGGGTGGAAGCTGGCAGATACAAGATCAAATGGCAAGAAAGAACATCAGCTGAAGTTGACTTTGGCATATATAATTTACGTTGGCCATTTTTCTGGGGCCAGTACCTTGATCAAAGAAAAGAATAACAGGATCTTTCTCATTTTGGTGTACTATGTCGTCTGTTTTGCTACATTCTCTGCCTTCTTTTTTCATGCTGGTCTCTTTTCCTCACCTCACACACACACAAAATATCTGCAAATCTCAGAAAAAGCATAACCGAATAGAAGAGTGTTTTATTGTCACACTAGCCTCGATGCAGAGTCCGCATTCATTGGGGTGAAACAGATCCTGTTAATTTAAAGGAACTCCATGAACTGGGTGATCTACTGTAATAAGTTCCACATCTCTGGGACCACACAAAGCCCCCAGGCTGAGGGTGGTGTAGGGTCTCTCCTGTGAAGGGTGTGGGTCTGCTCTGGGGATGAGAAGGGAGAGTCACCATGCAGAGGAGACCATTAGATGTGTCAGGTCTGCTTTGGGGCTGCTCCCAATGCGTGGAGTTGATGGCTGGATGTGTCTGCAGTCCACGGGCCCAAGAGGTAGAAGTTAAATATAAATGGAAGAGTAAGACAACGTAACTTATCATTAATACAGCACAGTCTGTATTGCAGAGCTTGCATTTATTTCTTATTCTTGATCTCAAATTTCTTCCTTCACAGCAACATAATGAAGCCAAGTGCTCTTTTCGGTAGTTCTCTGAGGTGGGTGCAAAAAGGTGGTTTGGAAAGCTGCAGAGTGAGGGTGGGGAAAGAGAAGGAGGCACACAGATTCTTTAATCATCTGTAGTATTTAGAAATGCTTTTCTAGAATGAGTGCTAAATTTGGGTTTCATTATTTGGGAGAGGTTTATTGCTGGTGAAAATTAATGGTGGTGGTGTTTTGAAAGGCTTTATTGCATTCACTATTTTACAGAAGTAAGAGCCCATAATATTTTGTCTTTCATGATGTTATGCCATAGTCCCCAAGTGAGTCCCATTAACTTAAATTTCTCAGAATAATATAATGTGGCATACTGTGTTCTAAAGTACTCTGCACTTAAGGCCCGCCAGCAAATAAATAAAACATCCTTCACAGCTGTTATAAAAACTTTTCCACCCCTAGAAATTCCCTGGATAAATTCTTTTTCTAACTGTAAGGGCAGAAAGATTCTGAAACATCTTTTTAGCTATACCGAATCATGGAACCATAAAAAAAGATTGAAAGAGATCACAAAGAGGTTATCTAGTTCATCTCCTAACCATGCTGAGTTCATTCTTGATAGATATTTCTTTGTTCCCTCCTTTACAATTTCTAATGATGAGGTCTTCATGACCTATCCAGGAAATTCCTGTGCTTCACTTACCATCAAGAAATATTTTCTCCCTTTAATAAGTAACTTGGATTATTCTTGCTGCAACTTAATGCCATTAGTTCTTGTCCTGTCCACCATGGACACAATGAATGAATTATTTCTTCTTTCTGTCAGACTTTGGTGCTTATGAATACTTTTATCAAGCATTGATTAATCTTTAAGAGTTACCTTCATTAAGCTAGTCACTCCTAAGAGTTTCAGCTCATTCTCAGAGGTCATATTTCTGGTTGGTCTCCTACAAACTCTTTCCATAGTAGTCTATATCCTTGAAATACAGAGCACAAAACTGGAGAGTACCCCAGCTGAGGCCTGGCTAGTGCTGGACAGAACTGCGTGATCTAACCAGGTGCCTCACAACCTGTGTTCCTGCTTATTCACTTTTATGCAGTGCTTATCTTGTCTGCATGGCATTACTGGCTTGTGCTGATGAACTGTAACCCCCAGGTCCTTTCTTGAAAATATCCTTTCCAAAAAATGGTTCTTTGGTGTATATTTTTGGTGTTGATTACTGTTGCTCAGCGTGGTTTCCTGGTCTTTTTCCAATTGAATTGAATCCTGTTTTTTCTTAAAGATTGTGTTCCTGGTTTTTGACATCTATTTGCACTGATGATGTACTTCTGCAGCTTCAGTTTTTATGCCCCCTAGAAGCAGAGTTTCAGTTTTCTCATAGAAGCATCAATGAAACACAGAACAGATATGGGCCCAAGATAGAATATCTGTCAATTTTGATATATCCTTCCATCTTAATGGTCACAACAGTCCTGTGTGGGGATGCTTATTACAGATTTTTATGTCTTTGACATTGTCAATTTTTGCTATATTTTATGGGAATGTTACCAGAAATAGGATTTAAACTCAGCTGAAGTCCTGAATTATGGCCTCTGCTGCTGCTCCTGTCTTCAGACATTCCTGGTTTGTTACAGTAGCATGTCAGTTTGGTAGGATTTATTCTTTTCGTATCTGTACTTGCTGTGTGTAGCTCTTGTTATTAGGTTACCTATTCCAATTACCTGTTCCAATTACTTTTTTTGCTCCAGAATATTTTTGGGAGATGAAGTTAAACTGACTAGTGTGGAATTTATTGGTTCCTTTCCTGCCTCTTTTACAAACAGTCACTGTATTTTACCTTTTTCAGTGTTCTGGTATTCCACCCATCACCAAAGGATTTTAAAGAGACCCAGTAATGGTTGTGATATTGAGCAGGGAAATAAATACAGCCTTGGTGAACCTGACAGAAAAGCACTGGATCTCAACTTAAAAGTCTGACTGATCACACATGAGGTGTTAACATTTGGTAACATTCAATGTGCTGTATAACCTTCTCTATACACTGTTATTTATTACAGCCACGCAGTTTTAAACATCTTAATCTCTGGAAGATTTTTCAACAGATGGACCATGTGAACCTTGTCTTTTCTGAAATGTTAGGAGAATTAGAAACAAATGTATGAGACTCAGAAGTCCAGGAATTTTTGCTCTTGGAAATGGCACTGGCGCTTTCTGGCAAACTGTCTGTTTTGGCTCTCAGAAGCAAAGTAATAGTTCACATTCTAAATCTAATTAGAAAACACTGTAAAGAGAGATTTAAATATTACCAGTTAGGAAAAAAATATTGATGTTGCCTATTTTGTAAGGAGAGTAATTAAGAAATAAGAGAATGAATTTCAATTGGTGATGGGACTCTAAAGAATCAAAAAGAATGAGAGCAATAATCCCTGCACTGGCACTCTCCTTGTCAAGTCAGGTAACATCCTCCACTGTCAAAGGAACTGCATTACAAATCTGTAAATAAGAAAAAGGTGGTTTGTAACCTAAGTCCTGAATTTGATAACCATATTCTTTCCTTATTTAAGAAAAAGAAAGATTCTCTCTCTTCTTCAGAAACCACTGGGAAAAAGCTTTCCTGGATTAAGAAAAGTGTTTCCTGTTTTGAAACTTGCCTCTTTCCACTGTAATCTTCACAGGTGATTTTTAGGTATTTTCACATTCTTTCTATTCCACTCACATAAAGTGTCAAACAGGAAAAAGTGATTTTATTGAAGGAGAGGGTATCTGAAATAAATTCTGATATCAGTTTACAACCGAGGGGAATTAATACTTCAATTTAAATTAAATATATACTGAAGCAGTTTTCCTCTGTCTTCCTAAACTAATGGAAATAAAATTACATATAGGTAAAAGTGTTTTCTGGAGTTAGGTTCCAAATGGATCAACCTTCTTTATTAGGAATATTCTGGCTGTATTTGTTTGCTATTATTGGTATACATTCTTATTTGCAGCCTGTGCAGCAAAAATGCTGCATTTAACAATGATGCAATTAAAAAAAATGTGTTCTTCTCTTTGTCTCAGCAGATAAGACTTACTAAATTATTATAGTAGTCCTTCAACTAAGAAAAGAATCTCTTTACACTGCACAGGTTCCTTCAGTTACTCAAGGCTTTTGTATTGTGTAAAATCGCTGAAGTAATTAATGTGCTTCCCCTTCAGTAGTAAAGGCTAATAGCTGCTGAGGTCAGCCTTGGGGTGTCTATCAGAAACTGAACAGAAAAGTGGGATTTGAAGATTTCTTGTTTTGTTTCTTTCATACAAACCTAGTAACTGACTTCATTACTATAAAATTGTTTGTGCTTGGTGAGTCACTATTCTGTAAAAAGCACCTGGATATATTTAGCACTTAGAACATGCTTGTTTTTATTTCTCACAGCTACTCATCGCTGAGCCCTGGGAAGGCCCTCGTCCCGCAGTGCCAGGGCTCTGAGTGCTGAGGCTTTAATTGCCCGGATCAGTCACCTGGGCTGGGCCCCACCTATGCCCTCTGCCCATGGGCCCGGGAGCTCCGTTTGAGCTTGGCCCTGAGGTGGCACTCCTGGTTTGAGCTCCTCTGGGTATCAGCCCTGTGTTCTCGCTCTGTGTTGGGTGGATGTTGGTTCTGTGTTGCAGGTGAGTGGTTTCTTTTCTTGTTCTGTCTTGTGTTGTTACTGCATGCACTGCCTGGATGGCTCTTTGGCGTGTTGATATTCGTGTTCCTTTTTTGTGCGTGTTTTCCTCTGCCCGAGGCCTGGTAGTACACAGAGGGGTGTTGGAGCCAGTAGAATGCATTAGAAGACTTTACATAATTAGACATAAGAACTTCTTTCCACTTTGGTGTACTGAAGATAGGAAAGAATAGAATGGTGTAGCTGTGTTTCTAAAGGTTTGGGAAACAACTGGTCACCTGCAGGGGTCATACCAGAATAGTCAGAGAATGTGGGGCTCAGACCCCCAACAACTGGAACCTTGTATGGCTTTGAAGAAGTTATGCCGAAAACTGAGTTTGGATGATTTGTATCAGGTGAAAATGTAATTATTTCAACAAAATAGATAAATCCACTCTAGTAGAGAAATGGTTCTAGCACACAGCAGAATTAAAACCAGGAGTAGAAGAGGAGCATTGGCAGTTCCTACTATCCTGACGAGTGCAGCCAAACCAGTGAAGATTTAAGGAAATGACTCACAGTACTCACAAGAAAGAAAAATATCATAGTAATGGCAAGGAAAGCTAAGTTAATGTAACCAAACTGTTCAAGTCAAGTTTACTAGCCCACAGAGGCAGAGACAGGAAGCACTGAAATGACTGAATAACATTCCTAAAACAAGTCTGTAATAGTGTTTTATCAGGTTAGCGGCTGTAAATGTCCAAGAATTTCAGATGTAGGAATACATTCTGCTCTTGGACTTTTCCACACAGACACGTTGGAGTAAATTACTTTGTACATGTGACAGATAAAGATTTGATCAGGAGATCTTAGTGTAATGAATGCTCTTCGATAATGCCTTGAAGCATGTTCCTCAGTTTGCCTGACAAACACCTGAGTCTCAATATGCATATTTTAAAAATGTTGCTATAAAAAAAATCCTGGGCTTTGTTTATTTTTGGGTGAATGTTTTCTACTGCTCTTAAAAAAAAGAAAGGTACCTCTATATGCATTTATGAGTACAACTAATTATGTAGAAATCCTTTCTATCTTACCACATGAATGTGCTACAAAGAGTAAAGAAAAAAAAGAGATTCCAGAATATTCTATGTCCATTCAGAATCACTTGAAAAACTTATGTTATTATGTACTATTACATAGTATTTATTTCTGAAGTCAAACAGTTATTGTAATGGTATGTTTCTGGAATAATTTGTGTTGCCCTCAGCACAGTCTCCAATGGGCCAAGATAGCAGGGCTGTCTGATTGAGAGCCTTTCTTCTTTTTTTTTCTGAAAAAGCAGTTAGCTGATGATAGGATGGAGGACAGGATAGCACAGAGTCCTGAATGGATTTTATTGAGACCATGATCACCTTAAGGGTGGTCAGTTACTGTAGCAGTTACACAGGGAGAGTGTTACCTTCTCCTATGGCTTAGTCTATCTGCAAAGCTGTGAACATTGGGATTAAAGTAAATTTGCTTTTTAGGCATTGTGTGGAGAAGTAACTGGCTGAGACTACCAGTCACAAGTCCCGATAGGGTTAAGGTGTATATACAGGAGGTATGAAGTAGAAGTAACTTTGTAAATGCTTTGTTATATGTACAGGGTTACCTATACTATGTGAGTGCCCCAGTGTTCAGATATGCAGGTATGTCTTCTGTAGCAACCTGAGAGGCTTGGGTGGCTTTGAGGTATGTGGCTTGCTGCACTCTGTCACAAATGCCAAAGTATGTAGCAATATTGTACTTCTCTGGAAGCATATTGCACTTCTGTATGTGGTTATAATATACAACTCTTCATGGATGAAATGCAAAGTAATCTAACAGTCTTCCATTCCTTTTTTGTCCTAGTATGTGCACTTTCAATGAGATGAATAACTAACTTGACTTGGTTAACCCTAGGGGAAGGCCTTTTAATTATTAACCTAAATAGTTGTGGGAGTTTTGCACATTTTGCTCTACGAGTGTTTTGCATTTTATGCTGAAATGGGCCGAGTGTGTCTTATCTGACTCTGTTGGGATATTTAAAATAAATCTGTTGAATCCAGTACAAAACCACTGGCTTCGACCATTGAACCAAATTAATCCAAAGAGGTGCAGCAGTGATTTCAACTGACAAGAGCAGTGCCCTTCCATGCAGCCTTCATGCATGAAAAGGAGCTGCTGGAGTTAGGGAAGAGCGTTGTGATTTTGCAGTGTGATGTACGAGCAGGGAGATGAGGCTCTCAGTTATGACATGTAATAGTGCAGTCCAAGGGCTTCTGTGCAGGTGTTGTGTTCCAAATAAAGTTCCCTTAACTCATCTGTATCCTTCCTGAGCCTGTTTTGTGTAACAAACTGAGTAGTGCTGGAGTGGCAAAGGGCGTGTGGGACTTGAGGTGAGAGAAAATGAAAGGTATGTGATCACTGTGTATTAAAAAAATACTGCATAAGAGATAATCCTTCTCCAGGGGGTGAACAGTTACTGCAGTGATGCTGAACACTGGTGTAGAGGACAGACTTCTTGAACCCCCTTGGAAAGTGTAGTGGTCAAGAGACACTCCTGCAATATCCTGTCCTTCAGGAGGGGAGGGAGAGCAGGATTCAGATCCCTGGGGACAGGCACGCTGTGGTACCACAGCATCATTCTTTGGCTAATACCACAAAAACCATGGATGCAACTGTTGTGAAATAGCTCGAGCTGACTGATTGCATATCCACACCTTGATATTAAGATAGCTGGATGATTGTAGACTGTGTATGGGATGACAAACAAAGGCCATCATTCACTGTGGTGCTTAGGCCTGGCTTCATGTGTACAAACAGGGTCACTAAAGTCAATAAGCTCAATTAAGTGACTGAATTCATGTGTTTGCTTAATTTTTGCTGGAAGGGAGTAATATTTCAAATGATGGCTTGTAAAGCAATGCACCTCAGGAGGAAAGCATGATCCCCAACAATATGGCATGAGAAGGAGATAAAAATTTATATTTGACTGTTATATGCAAGCCTGAGAGACGAAGCTTGACAAGTGCAATATAGCATGCAGTGGGGAATAGTGTTTTGGAAGGTTGATTTTTGCTGACTTAAAAGTAGGTGTTTTAATTGGTGGCACAGTCTTTTGAATGCTTTTTCCACAGTTTAGTAGGAAAAAGTTGTATAAGGACATTTGGGAACACCTAATGGCTACTAAAATCCTGTTTTTGAGGAAGCATTGCCAGTTAGATACCATTAACATTCTGCTGAAAACTCCTCTTTTTCTGTCTGGGAGCTGATAAGACAATAGCTAATCATTGAAAAGCCACCATGTGTTCATACCAGTTTAAGTTTCACAAGTGGCATTCCTGGGTCTTAGAAATGAGCTGCCATGGCACTGTGATTCCTGAGCTATGAGAAAATGTTGGTTTGGTTTGTTTTTTTTTGTTTTACAGGTGGGTTAATATTGGAAATGCCTATGAACAGTGCCAGATATTATTTGCTCTGATAAGGAACAACAGTTTAGTTTTAATCTTGTGTTTGAGAGAAATACATCAGTCACGCACACTCAGATAGCAAATTTCAGAATGACTTTTTGATTTTTTGGATCTTCTTACTGTAGTTAGAGGAACTTAGGCAGGCACAAAATGCGACTTTGCACCTCTTGTTTTCTTTCCTATGATGCATTAATTAGATTAGGGTTATGTTTTTAAAAACCTGCCTGTTTTTTACACTTGTAGCTCAGGTACTACTCTTTAAGGCAGTATAATAAAGCAAGGATTAGTTAAATTGGTGATTTTTCAGTTTCATGTAAGTGAAATGTGAGCTATTAGAAAAGGATTGTGTTTCTAGACTCAAACATCTTCTGCACATACAGTAATTTTAATGTTTAGTCTGTTCTAAGTATTTGGGGATCACTTTCCACAGATTTTGTTTACTTTGGTTGGAATGGACCAGTCTCTCTCACGATCAGCTTGTCTGTCTGGAAATCCTGAGGAAGAGGAGGAGGTTCTCAGGCTTTGAAGGGCTTTTTACTCTCCCTTCACCAGTGGCATGATTTCTTCCAGGCTTTTTGCTCAGCCAGTGGTGTGTTAGGGATATTCCAGCAGCCTCTACTCCGGCTTCATTCCCCCAGAGCAAGCCAGAGGTCTGTAGTGTAGGAAGTGAAATCTGCTCTGGACTGAGCAACTCAGCTCAAGAGGAGCTATGTCTGAGGAGTGCCTGCAGGGCTGTGGCTGACCAAAAGGAAAGCATTCGAGTCATTGGCTTGCCTATGGATAATTGGCATTTTGTATGTTTTATTACCACCCATGTCATAAACCCTGAACAATCAGAGCTGTTGGAAGCTAAATATAAAGGACCTAAGCAGTGACTTTCAACACGCTGAATTCAAACACAAATGCACCATGAAATAAACTGTGGACCTTTATCTTCCTTTCAAGATGTGTGATTAAAACAAAAATTAACCCAGATATGTTCTTAACTTAGTGAAGAATATGCTGTGGTTGACCTGGATTGACACACTGACCCAGTACAGTGGGAATAATCCCTGACAGTGTATATGGCTCTTAAGATGATGTAATAAATTTTAGTATGAATATGAAATATTGTTTAATGTACAAATGGGTTCCTCATGTTTTTCCCTTGGAGGTTTTATGAGTGCTGGTCCATTGTTGTGAATACATCATGGCTTTTCCATCTTGCTGTCAAGTAGAATAGCTGGAGATTCTTTGGTTCAGGCACAGTATGAAAACACATTGTGTCCATGGGGTCTGGGGCTAAGGATTCCTGTGAGTAAGAACATGGCAGTGGGCTCAGCTGCTTAGTCAGATGTATCAGAAATATGCATAATGTACCTCACTGTTAATTTTAGCCTCATATTTATCCAGCAAGATGAGAACGTTGTCTTAAAAATCTGTGATTAATAATTAAAAAATAAACTATTTGGTGCATTTTTCTTTTATTATGTAAGAAAGATTTCTTTTCCTCTCTGACAAATGAAATAAGCTGTTGCAGGAGTTTTCTGTAGTGCTGGAAAGTAAATGTACCTCTAAGAGTTTGTGGTGGCTCAAAATCAATGTTGGTAGAATGCCTAAAAATTCCTGCTTCCTGTTGAAAGTACATTCAGCACACTGGGACACATTTGTCTGGATGTGATCTGTGGGTCTACTTTTTTTATTTACACTAAATTTGCAGTGATTCCTGTTATTTCAAACCGCATACACCCACACAGCTATGGTTACTTGGAATCTTTCTTGACTGGAATATATCAGGAGTAATTGGGCTGGTATGCCATCTTTTGTTGATAATTGGAAACTCTTGGATCTGACACAAGAAGTTAACAAATTCCCTGTACTTAGCCATATGCTTTAGAAGTTCTTACAATAGCAATTTTCAGGTCATTTGTCTGGCTAGAAGTTGAGAAGAAACATATGGCTACTGCTTATGTCCTGCCTTATTATTCTTAAGAGTATTATTTCATAAACAGAAAAGAGCTCATTAGCTGGTAAATTATTCATAGACCTCGCTGGAATTGTATCAGATATGCACAGGGACTCTTGAAAGGGTCTTTTTTAACAGCCCACATTTGGAATTGTCTGGGCAGAGATATATTTTTCTTTTCAGTGAGACAAATAAACCATACAAAGCTGTTCATCTCGGTTAAACCCACGTGTATGGCAACTTCATGTTAAATACTTCTCATGTGTCATTAAGAATAAAAACCACTTGTTAATCATGGATGTAGCTGTGACTTGCAGTCTGAACTGTGTATCACTAATTAAGTAATTAAAGAGCTCATATGCATAGCAAAGAGGACTATGTTTTAATTTAGTGGTTACAGCTGCTTAAGACTATCCCAGATCCCAGTTCCAATGGGCCTTCCTGGTAATGTTCAAATATTCTCTGGTGCCATCTAATGGTAAAATTTTCCAGTTACTCTGGAGTGAGAATAAACAATGGGCACCCACCCCATTTACTGCTGCACTTAAGCCCATTGGGATCAGAGCTGTGGCCTGAATATGCATATAATAAAAAAAGGCCTCTGACTCTAATTGCTTCCAGTCAAAACATTTCACTGTTAAAGGAAAAAGTACAGTAAGCCCTATAGTACTTCCCTTAACTGTTCTAACTGAACTGTTTTTTAAGAAGGTTTGGACGCAAGCCTGAACCAAATCAACTAGAACTTAAATCAAAGCTGTGATCTGACAATAACCCATAATTTCCTGAAAACCAAATGCTGTTCACCCTTATTCTACTGGGAATACAAAATTCAGGTTTGTGATATAGCTTTGTGTTTATTTTTATTTCTGTATTCTTGCCACAGTGCTGCAATTTCCAGGAAATGGAGAGATGCCTCTCTGACTGTGGGAAATGCAGTAAGGATAGATAGCAATAATGTCCCTCATTCTCACTTTTTCAAGAGCCTCTGAGTGTTTCAGAGCCCTGCACTCTCTGCACACCTCACAGGGCAGGCAGGGTGCTGGAAGCCAGTCTCTTTACCTGCCCAAGGTAACCTTTAAGGCACATGGATCTGGCTCCTTCCTCTCTGCAGTCTGTAGGTAGCTTTTTTTAGTCTTCCGTTTAAGATTTGGCCTTTTCTTTATCTTTTTACTTCCTTTTGCCTGCCTTTAATTATGCTCTAGCAGTGGGAAATGAGCACGCTTACAGCTTTGCCTTTGGATGTCACTGGGCCTTGCTATGACGATTTGCATTCTTTTCTTGCAGTGTGTGGGGAACTGTTCTGCTAGGGAGGAAAAAACTAACTTCCTGCTCTAAATAAAGTAAAAATGCATGTGAATATTTAGCTCAGTTGGTTTGAGCCTGGTGCTAATAAAGCCAAGTGTGTGGGTTCAATCTCTGTATGGGACATTCACTTCAGGGTTGGACTTGATGATCCTTGTGGGTCACTTCCAACTCAGAATACTCTGTGATAATTTATCTCAAGTCAGTAGAGAAAGAAACTGTAGTGGGGCAATAATAGATGTAATTCTATGATTCTTATAAGAAGCTGGTGGGAGGGACAGTGTAGCCAAAGGATGTTGCAAGAGAACTACTTAAATGAACTATTTTGCAATCCTCTGGAAAAGAATGTTCGGTATGTTTTGACTGATCAATTCTGCTATCACACATTTTCTGAATACCTGGTTAAGATGGAATTAATAGAGTTGAGGAAAATAAACAGCAATACCCTAGAGATGAGGAACAGTTTTATCCAAATAGCTGAAATATTAGGTTTGCTGCCAATTTCTGAGACTCAAAAGGCTATTGAATAATGTAATTGTCAGTTATTCTAGTCAGAACTGACTGTGCCCAAAACAATGTGAGCTGCAGACTTCCACTCTAATGTCCTGTTTAGAATGAGACTTAGTTTTTTCATGGTCTGAATCACCTTTCAACTCCATTGTTGAGTCCTTTGTTCAAGAATAACCACGCAAACAAAACCATTTGCATGAGTGGGAGTTCTGATACCACTCTTAGAGAAGTTTAATTTCAAAGTGAATTGTTCTGCTTCTTAGCTATAGAATAGTTGTATTTTGGAGTTAAAATTGACTGCTTCTAAGTAATTATATTCACTTTTGGGAGGAATAAAATAAAACACCTTTCTGCTGTTTTCTGGGTATTCTAGAACAAGAAAAAGGTGTTGCTATTGGGCATTAGTACATGTGAATAACATGGATAAAGCAGTCACTATAAAAGTAGCATTTTTTTCCTTTGCATAAGCATGACTAGGGAGGAAAATATTGTGGGCCAAATTGTTTGCAGATGTAACTGTTGTGGTTTCATTGAGTTACAGGCAGATTTGAAAAGATTTGGTCCCAATAGGAGATAATATGTGCAAAGCAGTGCTGATGGTCTGGCCAATTTGTGGGTTCTCAGTCTGTGCTGAGAAATTGGCACCCTGCTTTTGAAAATCTGGCTTTGAGGATTGTACCATGTTACAAAACCAGAGGGTTTGGCCCACATGTGAAACTAACTGCCCAAATAGAAATACTTTCTTTCTTTTTCAGACCAACCCAATAATAAAATTGTGTTTCCTTCCTTGAGTTGTAGATAAAGAAAAGAAACCTTCTCTGTGGGTGGATGGCTCTTGTCCTCAAAGGCACTTGTCACTGACTGTAGTGCTTAATATTGGCTCCCTCTTTGGCTGGGATTCTTCTATATGGCCAAAGGCCAAAGAATCCTGCAAGTCAAAATTCTCTAGCATGTTCATTAAACATCTTGATGCTTCCTGGTTGTCATTGTTAACATGTAGACTGTTCTTGTTTTCATGATCCCTCATGATCTGCAGCTCGCAAGCCCCAGTCATGAGTACTGTCAATGCCAAATGCTTACATGTGCTGAAACTGGCCCCAAGTCATGACATTGAGATACTGTTAAGCCAAGTAGCTCATGCTTATGATTCCTTTCTCCATTCCTGATACATAGAAAGTGAAGAAGTTAACTCCCTAATTACGGGGGTTCAGTGGGTGAAGCCTTAGGAGATGAACACTTGTCACCACTGCAGAGAACAGCAGTTCTGCTCTAGCTCTCTAGTTATGTCTGTGGCCTTAGGTGAGACCTATCATGCCCTCAGTGGAGATGCATTTAATCTCCTTAAAACCATGGCCTGCCTCCACAAAAAATGTGGGACCTAGTGCTGGTACTTCTATCTTCAAAATGGAAGTTTTTCTTAACACTGGTACCACCTCAGCTGTGCTGTGTAGCACCACTTGAGGTGTTGCTGGGCTGATTTTGAACTGTATGTCCCAGAGGAAAATGAAAAGCAAGGCAGCCAGACTTTAGCTGTTTGCTTTGAGTCCCTATTTTGGTTTTGTGGTGTATTTTCACAGAGCAGATATATCAGATGTGAGATCCAGGTCTAACAGCACATTACCTTGACAGTGGGCTGTGTGTGGTTATTTTCAGAGGCCTCTAAAGGAGGCTCAGATTGAGTATTTCCTTAGGATCACAGTCTTGGGAGAGAGCACACTGCATGCTGAGTTCTCCTCTGAGTCACGGGCTAAAGGAATACTAGGGGCTTAGTGGGTTTATATGCTGGCAGAGAATCCTGGAGACAGAAATTAATCAGTAGTCAAGCTCAATCAAGTATAATCTTCTTGCTGCTGGAAAGAGAGTGAAAAAATTGCTGGTATCAGTTACCTCCAGGGTGCTGGTGCCTGGAAAATGCTGCAGGAAAGGCCAGGACTGATGTATCCCATTGGCAGCCCTTATCAGGGCTCCTCCAGAGCCCTTCTGAAAATGAGTGTTATTCCAGAGAAATCTCTGTCCAGGCAAAAAGGCTTCTTGTGAGTAGTAGGCAACTTATAAAAATGGGGGCTGGATGCAAAATGTGGATCCATGTTGGGCCCTTCCTTTGCTTAGAAGTTTCTAGCAAACTCAAATTTTACCTCATTACTTTCAGACTATTCATTGTTTCCTTCTGTTTTCACCCTGGCCCCTGGAGGTCTCCCTTCCTACTGGGTTCTGCTTTCAGAGCAAATTACCATGGGACTCTGAAACAATCCTTTTGACACTGAGCTTCTGGGCCACCTTCTCAAAGCCCCTCCTGTGTCACTGATACCAACATCTGCAAAAAGAAACAGCATCTCTGGTTCTTACCTCCTTGGTCCCATCTGCTGTCAGCCCTGTCTTTGTCCATATGCTTTTGTCAGCTTGAGGTGGAGAAGCAGAATTTGAGAGAATTCCTCAGTGCAAAAGCAGTATAGGTCAGGGTCTGCAGTTTTTTGGGGATGGCTCCTGGCCCCTGTAATGAAATCCTTAGTCTCTCAAAGAGGCTACAAGGTCAGTGACCAAATTCCCCATAGAACAAGCCCCTGCAGTCTGTTTCCCATGCCCCTTGTACAGATGGGACATCCAGGTCCAGTGGAAGGTAAGTCTCTCAATATTGTTGGTGAGACAGGGAAGTAATATTCCAGAGAATCCCAATACAAGGGCACTGCGGCAGAAGAGATGGAGTTGTCATGGGGTGCCTTGGATCAGAACTTGCTGAGCAGATTTTGCCTGAAATAAGACCCTGCCTGAACCCCATGAAAACTGCGATTGTCCTCAGTACCACAGTATTTCTGTTTTATAGGAGCTTTAGCCCCATCAATGATTGATTGAACATCTCAGAGGCAGCAGAAGCACTGGTGTTTCAGTCCTTTCAGCAAGTGTCTATCTCTTATTGTTCCTTGGCTCTCAGGTTTTACACACTTTTAACAAAAACCCTTCAAACTTGGAAGACTTGCAAGACTAAAACAAAATAAAATATAAGCTCTTTGGATTTTTCTTCTATCTGTTCTGCCTAATAATCTTATCAGAAAGATACTTGACTTGTTCCGTTTGCTGAACTGTTTGCTCCTGATAAGCCTTATCAAGCACGCTTTGTGCTTCTCCTCCAGCCTGACAGTGCCCTCTCGTGTTCGCAGGCCTGGTGGCAGCGCGGCATTCCATGTGCTGCCTGGGATGCTCTCCTGGCAGCGTGGGATGCTCCCCGGCTCCGGATGCTGTGAGCCAAGCAGCTCCTGCCGGCGGGGCTTGTCGGGATCCTCCGGGTTCGTCCTTGAGTTTATACCGCGTCTGTGCAGAGGAGTGCAATGCAGCAGTGAGACACACTCACTGCTTGCCTCTTCTAGAAGTTTGATCTGCTTTTTACGATGCTTTTGTTTAATATTCCTTGACAGGCTTGTCCAGGAGCTCCCCGTTGTTGTGCAAGAGAAGCACGTTGACCTGTCTGCTTTGTTACACTGTTGATTTCTGTCCTGCCTGTGCGAAGAGGTAACACTGATGAGCAGCCGTGCATTGTTTGCTCACCTTCTTCCCCCAAAGACACCATCTATTTAGTTTTGCCTGGGTTGGTTGTTTTGCTGAATGACTAATCAGCTGCCAAGTCATCCATTTTTCTCTAAATGCCAGAGAGCTTCAGCTGCTCTAACAGCACCTGAAAGCCTTTGGCATTTTGGGGTCACTGGTCTGTACTTGCTGTCAGTGCAAATACTATTTGATTTTCAATATCAGATTTTATGCCTTGTGTAAAGCTGCATGTGGCCAGGATGTTTAGCTGCAGTGTCCATGGCTCATAAACTCTTAACCCACAAAACCCGACAGGGAATAGTAAGGAAGCCCAAAATGGGCATGATGTGTATACAAGTAAACCAACACTTCAGCTCTGTGTCTTTCAAAGCAAATAAGGAGCAGGATTTCACCTCAGCACCTTAGGTCAAAGTAAGAAGAGTATCTTAACATGTTTAAGCTAGAATGGAGTCTTCCAAGTGAGAAAGCAGACAGCAAAAAAAAAAAAAAAAACCAAAAAAAATACAAAGATGAAATTGGGTTTTTTGTGTTTTTTTGTTTTTTTTTTTTTTTTTTAAGCTGTGAATGCATCCTTGAACGTGGGCAGATAGGGAACAACTTAGTAAACTACCAGGTCCACCTGGAAGGGTATTTAAATTTATTAGGAGACTCAAAGTAACAGAATGAGTAAATGGGCTGTTTAATACAGGAGACAAAAGGAATGACAAAATAGATGATTCTTGTTCAGTTAATACTTAATTAAATGCCATTAATCCACGAATCCAGTGTCTGAAACATCTACACTGGTTTTAGACAGCAGTATCTCTCAAAGTATATAAATTAAACAAGCAGCTGTTACTGACTTGTGTTACATTTCAAAGTTCCTATTAGTAGAAGTATGAAATGCTGGAAGGTGATGCTGAAGAACCCTTTATTGTTCTGGTTTGTGGCTAACAGCAACACACAATGGTAAACTTAGGTCTCTGCTCTATTATTTCACTGTCTCACATACTAGCAGCTCATTTCACCAATTCAAGTTTTGATTTGTGAGCCTGAGCCCACAGGGAAAGTGGATGTGGAATGAAACCTGTTTTCTCTCATTTGCCTGCTCTGCTTTTGGTACCCTGACTTCCCCTGTGAAGGGGGTGTCATAGCAGTGGGAGCAATTGTGTAAAAATGCTGGGAAGAGAGGCAGGGCCTTTGCTCTCATCTGTGACAGGACTTGAAAGATGTTAGCTGGAAGTACACAAAAAAGCTGGGACCCACTACGGAACACCAGAAAAAAATACTTTGGCCTGATAATGATGTTGATGACTGACTTTAAATGATCCACAGGAGCAAAACATTGCTCTTGAAATCTTCTCCATGAAGAAATCTGTCTGCACTTGTGATGTGACTCAGATTCAGCAGGGATGGGAAACAGATGGGAAGAGCTGATGACAGTTTAGGACAGGCTGAAGGCATTGAGCCTCTCTAAAAAATTGAGAAGGAAGGACTGCAGAAAGCATGAAGACAAGAAAGGAGGTGGCTTGGGAAATGTTTATGGTCAGACTGCAGTAGGCCACGACTAGTCAAATGGGAAGGAGGGAAAAAGGAAAGATGCCAAACAGCTTTGAAAGAAAAGGACTTGTGAGTGCTGAAGATGGGGATCTGTGCACATAAATAGCTGCCTATGTAGGGGTGGGAAGAGCACCAAGGGTGCAGTGCAGCACCTTTGATTTCATTGTGGATAAACCTCGGAAACTTGCAGGACAGCAAAGCAGCACCCAGCTTAAACCAGTGCACCTGGAGGCCACCTCAGAAGCAGGGTCTGGGCATGAGGGCATTGAATACAGGTTTGCAGCCTGGTGCACACAGGGAGAATCACAGTGGAAGGATCAGTGGAGAGGAATATTCCCTGCTGCTCCTGGGGTCTATTACGGAGCATGGCTGGCTGCACACTTGAGCAAAGTGGGCTGCTACCTGGAGGGCAGGTGCCTGCTCTGCTTGGATTAGAGGTGATGGGTTTTGACAGAACAGCATGTTCCGCTCTCCTGTGTGCAGGGGCCTTGGCTGATAGAGGGCCTGGTATGTGTGGCAGAAAGCTCCTCCTGTGAGTGGGGGATCAGCATCAGCCCTCCCAGCAGCCCCAGTGGTCACTGCCCTGCCTGGCTCCCAGCCTGGGCTGCAGGACCAGTAAATTGTGTTCTCCAGGTCTTCCCACTTGGCTCTGCCCCAGCCTGTCCTCTTCTCTGCATATGGCAATGGCCAGAGAGAGGAGGAGTAAAGAGGAGCTGGTGAATCTAGGAAGGGGAGAATCTCCTGGCTCTTCCCAAAGTCTCCCTGAAATAGCTGCTGTCCTCCCAAGTCAACTCCTTCCCCCCAGATTCTTATTGTCAGTCAACTTGG
The DNA here is from genome assembly GCA_013400915.1 of Pardalotus punctatus. Lineage (NCBI taxonomy): Eukaryota > Metazoa > Chordata > Aves > Passeriformes > Pardalotidae > Pardalotus > Pardalotus punctatus. Next base: position 1,328,150 of record VZTX01003600.1, on the reverse strand, counting down.
TGCCACACCAAGCCTTTGCTTCTGTGCCACCTTTGACTGCTCAGCTCTTTGCCCTCTTCCAGGCTCTCCTTCTATCTCTCCCTCAGACCTCTTGACTACAGCCCTAAACTAAGGTATTACTGGGAAGTGCAAAGCCAGTCCTGTTGTAAAAAACCTACTTCAGTAGAAGTACTGGTATTGGTCAAGGTGCCAAGGTATCTTCCATGTGACATTTTTGTGGCATTTGTGTACAGAGGGCAAAAGCAAGGGTTAATGCTCTGACAGACTGAGGGCAGGGGATTAAGAATATATTGTATCTGCAGTTAAATAGATCTTCCTGTTCTTCCTCTATTATAATTATGGTTGTTATTACAGTTGTAGGGCATCTAAGTGAAATTCATCCAGAATACAAATGCCTGAAATTGAGGAGGAAGGCAGAAAACATTAAGATTTCCAAGTGGAGGTGACCTCTGTTGCTCTCTGAGCTCAGACTATTTTTGGCAGGAGGCAAATGAAGCGAGGGCCTGCCTTGGAAGGAAGGCAGAGCAGCTGCCAGCCCCTGTAATTAGCCAAAAGGCCTGTGGAGTGTGGACAGGAGGCTGCAGAGCACGTGGCTCCTGCCGTGGCTCTGCTCAGCCCAGAACAGTGCCTGCAGGGAATGCAAAGTCCAGCCAAGCCCAGATATTGCAGCTGATCCCCTGGGAAGGCTTGAGCCCCTCGTGTGGGGCTGAACAGTCCCAGTGTGCCCCGAACAGGGTGCACGGTGCTGGCAGAGATGGAGCAGCAAACAGAACCCTCTGCCTGCACATGGGACCGATTCAATCCTTAGCAAGGGCCTCTAAACGTGCTTGGATGCTTCCAGGCTCTCCTTTAAACTGCGGCTTTGATGGCCCTGAATTGCAAGAGAATGTCTGAAATACACAATAATGGATTAATCATTTAGGTATTTGTTTAGTGTAATTGTAGAGGAAAAAGAATTACTGCAGGCAAGATTTCTCTGGCAACCTCTGGGTTAGTGAAGCTATTGTATCTCTTCGTATGTAAATTCCAGGCCTTCCAAGAGCCTATGTGCAAAATATTTTCTACTCAAAATTGAAGTTGAACCGAAGGGTGTTTTACAATGACTCAATTTTCAACTGGGTTTTTTTGTTCTTGTTTTTTTTACACTCTCTCTTGTAAAGAAGGTAATCAACAAAAGAAGACAACAAAAATGTGTTTGTCAGAATTTTTACTACAAATATTTTCCCTCCGTGATATTTAATAGGAAAACCACATTTAATTTTTGTCAAAGCAATGCATTCATTGATATAGGCTGACTTAAGGATGCAAAGAATGAACGTATTAGAGTCAGGAGTCACACAGTCATAGACATGGGCTTGATATCAGAGGCTATAAATGATAAATCTTTCCATGGCAAGATTCTTCAGTTGCTGCTTTCCTCTGTGGTCAGTTAGCACAGCAGTGTATTTGTACACTCCTCGGAAAAGCCAGACCCAGAGCCAGTTCATGGCCTGAATTTTGTCTGTTTCTAACCAAGTGCAGTTTCTTTGTAGAAATGAAACCAAGCAAGCATGCAGGTAATAGGGAAAGATGTAGTTCAGCCAGCTTTACTCAAGGTGTGGAGCTTTACATCAGTTCCACTGCTTTTAAAATTTCTTTTTGTTGCCATTCCTGTGCAAGCAGTGAGAAATCTGTTTCGCAAGAGTAGTCTGATCTGTGGGGTCTATCAATTCCTCATTAGCTGCATGAGTTACAGAAAGTGGAAAACACTGGGACTTGAAAAAGTGACGTGTGCTTCTTGTGAGACATTTCCCATCGCTTCTGTGCTGGATTTCAGAAGCATTTTATGTAATTAATCTATTTCTCATAGGTATTCTTGGGGTATTTTATGTCCACATATATGGGTTTGTTTCACAGCTCTGTTTTTAATGTTTGAATGAGACAAGAAAAGGAAAAAAGCACCCCACCTTACACAGGAGAGAAGATGTAATCATCTAAGATGTTTTTTGCTGTAGAATCTCATGGCGTTAAGATTTTTGTGTGTCAGCACAGTTCAAACTGCAGGGGCTTTGACTTGGATTGGTTTCAATTTAAAAAATAACTTTCATTCACTCATTTCAAAACCTTCCTTTAAAACTTTCCTTTAAAACCTTCAACACTTTTTTCTGGTCTTCACAACTTTGCTGTGATATCTGACAGGGATGCCAGATGGCCCAAAGAGATAAACATCAAACAAGTAGAATGTCCCTGCCTCCAGCCCTTTGATGGTCTCAGTGGTGACGGCTCGCTGGAGGTTTAGATCATAGAAGTACTTGCACAGCACTTTCTCAGATTTGTGCCGAGATTCAGGCCCAGAGCACCTGTCTGCACTCTGCAGTTCCCTCCAGATCTGATCCTCTTCAATCCTTTTCCTGTACACACAGTACTTGCTCTCCTCCTGTGTTCCTAGCCAGGCAATGGTCACAGACCGGCACGTTCTCAGTTTACTGAAGGATTTGATTTTTAAGCTCTCAGGAAGGAGTGGGAATAAGGGCTTATGGAAATGGGGGGATGCCTGTACCTTCACAGAAGAGTTAGATTCCTCTGTGGACCTCAGCTGCACCAAATATGTGTCCAGCAGCTTCCCCTTCAGGGATAAATACCTCAGCCCAGAGAGATTTTCTGATGCCACTGCTTTGCCATTTCTTGTTATGTGAACCCGTATTTGACCCTGGCACAACTGAAAGGTGAAGTGTATTTTCTTGTGCCTCGCCTGGTACTGCAGACTGTAGGATTTCTGCTTTTTCCCATCCAGGACCACGTGAATCACTTTGCCATCTTTCAGCTCTGTTACCTTGGGTTCAGGTGCTTCCAGGGTCCTGGCAAATGTCCCGGTGTATGCGGCGCTGGCATTTGTAAGGAGATTGACAATAAAAACATCAAAGTAATACTGAGTGCTGGGGCTGAGATTGGGCACTGTGTAAGTGTTCCTGGTACCCATGCACACCTGCCTGACTTCTCCACTGCTCACTTTGTTGATGATGCTCAGTTCGCTGTTGGACAATATCATCACCTGCTGCGGCTCGAGCAGGTATGGAGAGAGGGACAGAGCTAACGTGGGTGGCAGTTTCATTCCAGAGGATCTGATGGCTGTCTCAGCAGCACATAAGCTCTTATAGTTGTGCTTTTCATTAACCAGGAGACAGTACTGGATGCTTTCTCCGTGTTGCAAGACAGAAGGGCTGTGTTTCCAGGTCAGAGTCACTGTTGTGTGGCCAATGCCGATGACATCGATGCGTGGATCCATTGGGAGCTCTGGGTAGAGGTGCCCAGATGTTGTGTCCGTTGTTAAGTACACGGTGATGTGCGTGTCTCGCTCCGTGGATAAGAACTCGAGCAGGTAAAGGGCAGAATGGGAAGACATTCCCATGTAAGTCTCTACAGAATTTCCCTTGTAGCTGAAGATGGTGGACACCATGCTTGAAGTCTTCTGAGATTTGGAGACCTCTTGTGTATCGTGGTCATCTGCAGGCAAAAAGAATATTTGTAAAAGTCTGTTTTAAAAGATGTGAAATAAAGTACATCATACAAGTTATACTGTTCATATGTTAGGGAGCATTGTATTTTCTTCTTGAAAGCACCAATTATAAACTAAAAATGTTTTAGTAAAAATATGTTGCTACTGGTAATTTATTAAAATAAAATTTGAGAAGCTTTTATTTTAGCAGTGCGGCTGTAGAATTATGTTTTCAAAAATACTGTAATTATGAAACCACAACTTGCAAAAGCTTGGCTTTTATCATGCCTGATGCCCCTGCAATTTCCTTCTATTTGCTGTCTCTTACGGCACTTTACTTTTAGGAGACTCATTATTTCTGTGATAGGTTTTTTCCTTTGAATTCGTTTTAGGCCATTCCCTCATGGAGAGGGAAAACTTGTTGATTCAAAGGAGTATAAATTGAATTACTCAGTCAGATGTACCTGCTTCACAGGTAAGAACTTGTTACTGCCAGCTTTTAGATTTTTAGTTTGAAAATTTAATTCAAATAATTGTGCAAGACAAAGTAATTGCCTTTTAGGGCAAAGGCAGTATAGTGCCCATTGCCATGGTAGATGTGGCAAGAATAAATGGCTAAATCTTCTCTGCTTCACATGTGGAGCAAATGGTTGTCTCAAGTGACCTAAGCCACAGAAAAATAACTGCAGCAGCAGCAGAGGGAAGTTTCACCCAGTACCAGGAGCTTATGAAGTTGATTTGTTTGCAGCCTCAAAGACCCACAGTTGTTCCCAAATATTAACCTTACATTTAGATTTTTTTTTTTTTCATATCGCATCCTTAATTTTCTTGAGTTGAGGGCAAGATGTGATGGGCTCATTTGCTTCACCCACGGAGCCAGGGTCAGTCCATGGCAGCTCACAGGAGAGGGAGCCATGGGATGTTTAGGCTTGTGGGAAATTTCCCATAACCCTGAGTACCTATGAGTAACTTGTGCATTCTTTGCCTCTACTTAGGCAGTCTGAAGGCCTTACCTGGTGTTGCTTTCCCTGGGAGACCTGGTGGAGACTTGTACACAAATATGCTCCATTCGATGGGAACATCACAGGGGGTGACAGTTATTGAGAAAGGTGCAAGGACCCTGCCCTCTTCCAAAACAAAGCAGTACCTGTGAACGTGGACAGAAACAGAGGGAATGCGTCAGGAAATTCAGTTTTGCCTGAAACTCCTTGTCATTGGCCATGCTGATGTGAGTCACTTTGCTCTGGACAGAAATGACTGTTCCCTGAGGTGCACCCACACAAAGGGATAGTGAATGTCTCTAGTCTTTAGCTGTGGGATGAAAACAGACTGTAGGGTTTTTTTCCTAATTCACAGGTATTTGCTGAAAGCTGTATTCATTTACCTTAGGCAACATCTTTCCCTCTAAGGTTTTTTCATACTTTAGGTGAACATTACATCGCATCCTTATCATTTTGGATGATGGATGTGATTTAGCTGGCAGCCTTCTAGATAAGCACCTGTTGCCAGTTCTACCTTAATCGTCTCATATGCACGAGCAGTGCAAAGTGACATCAGTCTCCTTGGTCAGGTTTTGATTCCTGCCTTTAAAAAGCCCAACCTCCTGTCTTGCTCTGTTTTATTTGTTGTTTTCATGCAGACTGTATAATGTGTGGACTTGGCCACAGAAGCCTTTGGGTTTGAGTGCCTCATTCTGCACTTACATGACGGCAATTGGCAATTCAAGGGGGTTGTTGTTGCTCACTAGTGAGACAAGCCTAGTCATTATGGATAGATCCTGTCAGCCTAGAGGTCTGGCTTACTTTCAGGATATGGCTACTAGGCCAGAGTGAAGCTTCCCAGGAATCAGTTCCACATTCTTGAGACTTTTAGTGTCAGCCAAAACCTGCCTTGTCTTCCTCCTGGGATGGCCAGGGTTCATTCCTGATCGTGCTAAACTGCTCCCTAATTGCAGTCTTAATGTTATGCCACAAGAGCATAGAAAAATTCCCGTTTCTTTGAGATTGCAGTGCCCCTTTTCCTTTAACAAGGCGAGCTCCTAGTTCCGTTCTTGTGAGTGTGGTCACATTATATAACATGTGGCATGTTCCAGTTTTTCTGTGCAATGCATATGAGGACTGAGCAATCTGGCTCACCCTCTGCTCCATGACCACTTGGTGTATGTCAAAGCCTGGATTTGCTGGTCTCTGTCCAAAGTGCATCTCTTCCCAAAAAAGCAGATTGATCTTTGCTACCCAGATGCAGTGCCAGTTGTAATATTTACATCACCTATGTATCTAGGTATGGCAGAAGACTTTGCAGATATTTTGGGAAGGTGAAGAATATGTGGAATGTCCACATGCAAAGCACTTCTGATCTTAGCAAGTTGTAGAGCCATTCAACAAAATCACTTTCAGTGTGCAGGACACTGGCAGAAGTTTTTCTGATAAGATGTCTCTGTAGATATTCTATTGGTTTTGAATTTTCTAGATAAAATGGTTGTATTTTACCATGAATGTAGGCTGCTGTCTCTGCAGACCTGAAGCTGGGCTGTTTGTGCCACAACTGTTTGCTGCTGGAGCTCACCCCTCCTGTATCAGTTCTGCTGCTGCTCTGACAAACACCACAGAAAGCCGCTGAAATGCACACAGGAATCTAAACTTCATCTTGGAGGCTCATTCCAGATTCTGGGCAGTGGAATGACACTTGAGGAGTGGGGCATTTTTCTGGGAATTCAGTGTGCACTGATGGAGCCCTGCAGGTACACACGGATTCTTGGCTTGTAGTGGTAGCGTGCGATTACCAGGGACACAGGGAAGTATCTGAGAATAGGAGTGGCTGACGTGCCCTTACCTTTTGGGTATATCCTTCAGCAGGTGAACTGTGGTTTCCTTACCATCTGCAAGTATCAGGGAGTGGTAGAAATTGAAGAGATCAGTCTCGAAGCTCTGTTGGGAACTGGTGGTGGGTGCTTTTACAGAATGGCACAAATAAGTTGCCATGAGAAGGTGGAGAGGCAGATAAAACCAGAAGCAGGACATCTTCAGTACTGCAAAATGAGATGAGAAAAGTGAACAGAAACTGCTCTCATAGGAGAGAAAGTAATGTGGCCCTCTCTTTCTGTGCCTTTTCTGGTATTTAGTATAATCCCAGCAAGACAAGCATTCAAATTGTGCCAGTCTCAATTCTGCTAAATTGCTTAAAGTTCACTGAAATATTTCTCAGAGGATCTCTCTGCAAAGATTTCATTGCAGAAACTGCTATGAAGTCTTTGATTATAGAAAAAAATAGAGTTAATGCAGAACAAGTGCTAATTCAGTTATTCAAAAAAATGTTTTTACTGCTGACAGAATGAATGGAGAATTACATTTAAAAGCTACGTTTTCTAGTTTGTGGTGTTCGCTTACAGATAGCTCAGCCTTGAAATTTAGTAGTTGAACTGTCCCTTTAAAACTCACAGGAGGTCACTACAAACACTGCTTCTGTTGTTGTCAGAGATCATTGAATTTTTATTTTGTCCATTGTGACTCTAGGTATGTATAGAGAAGAGGATCAGTGTAACTTACCCAGAGCTGTGTAAGATACTGTTTGGTGAAAGGTAGAGAATCCTGGATAAGGATCCCTAAACTAGTATTTAGATTTTAAGCTCTGTGGATCTCATTTGGAAGAAGGCTTTATCCCTGTAGGGCAGTAATTATTTTTTTAAGATTTTTGTATTGCCTATCATTCTCATACCTGCATCATGTCTAGCCTGTCTCAGCATTTTCTGCTCACTGGAACTGTAACAACTGTATTCTGTTCACTCTGGTAAGAGATTTTTTTAAAAATCAGGTATGTCCCTTTTTTTTCAACAGGCCTTATTATCAGCTTTGAATCTGTGAAAGAAAAGTACAAAAGCAGTTCCCAGCAAAACTGACATTACTTAAACTGCCGTGTACATTGCCCAGAGCTACACAGAGGAGGAGACTCCAGTTAGGACAAGAAATTTTGATGGTACACAATGTGCAGTTATTGATTATACCTTACAACTCTTTGGCTGCCACATCCAGTTTCAGAAAGGGGAAAGCACAAAAGTGGAAAGGGCACAGACCTTTAATACAGGTGCCAGCTGTAACTCAGGGATTTGGAAAGCAGAGGGAGCTCTGTGAGCAAGATCCCTTTTTTGAGGAAAAAGTAGCTTATACATCTTACAAGCAGCAAGGAGTAAAGATGCTGGTTAAATCTGATTATTGGCTGGTGATAGTAGAAAACATAAAAGACAGAGGTTCAATTCTTTGTAATTTTTATTTCTTTCTGAGATCAGCCCTTTCCCCACAGTGCCAGCAGAACTGTGGAATATCCTAGGCAGTCAAATCTCCAGTTCAGCAGAGCTTCTCTCCATTACTATTAAAGTGACTTTATAAAAGGACCCCTTCCTTTTTTAAATCCATCTCAAACAGGCAGATTTAAATATAGCATTGTATATATCTGTAGGTTTTTATCTATGAAATCTGGGATTCCCAAAGTCAAGCACATCTTTAGTACCAGTGAGATGATTATGGAAATTATTACTACCAGGTCATCTGAATGTTCCTCTCAACATCTAAATGAAGTAGGCATATTCTCTGCCTGTTTGTAATATTTTAGCACCTGGTTGAATTCAGGCTTAAACAACCATTGAACAAGCTGAATGAATAGTTAAGATTTCTATATCAATTCCATTTTAATGCTCTCATAAACAGAGCTTTCCTTATGACTCTGAGTCACTTTGCCACTTTGTTATTCTTGTGGGCTAATTATAGCTTACAGATTTAAAATATAACCCCAAATATTTTGTTTTACCTTTGACAGTAGAATTTAAGTTGCTCTGTGCTTTAGAGAGGATTTTAAAAAATGTCTTTCTGCTGCTTAAATGACAGGATCTTGCAAACCACACTGATACCACAGCAACTCAGCTTTTCTTGTCCAGGAAAACAAACAAACCCAAGTGATCAACAAACCTATAATCAGCTTATCCCAAAGAGAACATCATCCTAAAGGCTGTTTTCACTCAATTACACAAACAAAATATTCTCAGACTCTTGGAAATATGTTACACAAAAAATACTGGGCTTACCTATTGTGCTCCTGGCCAGATGATCCTCAGACCACTTGCTTTCTTTGCCAAAAAAGCATAAAATAAAAGAACACAGACTTTTCAGATCTCTGTAGGCAGATGAAAATCAAAACTGTGCAACCAGTTTAACAGGACAGAACTGATTTTTCCATATGGCTCCTGAACAGACATAGTAATGAAAATGCTTGCGGTCCTTCAAGAAAAGTAAAAAAACAAACAGAAAAGCGACCAGAATTTTGGTATTTTCTTGAGTTGGGTGTTTTCAAAGGTTGTTTTAAACTTGCCCAGTTCTAAAATCTCCCAGGTCCTGGTTGTTGAGCTGCAGTTGTGGAGCTGCTCCTGGCGGGCTGTGCAGCAGTTGGGGTGTGCTGCCTGCAGAGCCCAGGACCCTGCTCCTGCACCGAGTGTCAGCCAGACTGTTCCTGCAGCCTAATCCCAGCGCTGGCTGGCCGGGGAGCAGGTCTTTGACTGAAATGCACGGTGAGGAGGAGGGGGTGAGATGGAGAGAGGAGCAAACGCTGTTAACCCTTGTCAGCCCTCGATCCAAGCCAGCCGGGGGTGCACTGCTCTCCTCCAGAGAAGTACTTTTGTGTTAGCAGCTTTGATGGCCCTTCCAAGGAGTGTGGGATCTCCCTGCCCTCAGCACTGGCTTCAGATAATTTCAGGTGTTCTGAGTTTCTGGTGAGGTGCTTTTTGGCGCAACAGGTGCTGACTTAAAGCAGGGAAGGCAGAAAAGCTGCAAGGGAGAGAGTACTCTGTATTTTTTAAGCAGACTGGAATTAGCAATCCTTTGAAGGCTGTCAGGATCTACTGAATAGGGCTGAGCAGTTTTCTTGGCTTGGAGAGGCTGTGTAAGAAAATCTCTAAAAGTGTCCGGGCTGGGGGAGCATTTCTGATGTGAAAGCAGTGTGGCTGAGGGAGGAGGCAGCAAAAGGGTGCATGGGAAATGGCTCACAGCAAGCCAAGCACTTGCTTGTTGGGGCTACAAAGCAGTTGTAGCAAAGCCATGGTTCTTTTCAGGCCGCTCCTGCTGAGTGAGAGCAGTGAATGGCCAGGATTCACATGCTGCTTGCACTTCTTGGCCTGGGATGTCAGGAAAGATGGCCTGGGATCGGTCCTGTGGGGATGCCTGCTCAGAAAGGCAAGCTCCAGGGAGCTGCATGAGCTTCCAGGCAGGCACTTTGCAGGGGGAAAAGACAGTAGAGTAGGGAGGCTTTATTTTTAAATAAACTCTCTTTTTCAGTGTTTGAAGAGTGACTTGAAGTAACCCTTTACTATTGTCTCCCTGGATTTGGAGTTAGATTGTTTAAGCCTTCCCAAGATGAAAAGTTTGCTAAGAAGAGGGGAAGATTTTGCATAGCAGATCCTTCGGAAAATGTAAATTTCCTCATCAACCAGCGTAAGAGGAAATATTTACAGTGTGTTTATTCTCACTGCAGAAGATGGCAGGAATAGTTAAGGTGTTCATGAATTGTTTGCTGGAGAGTTTTGCTGAGCAACTGGGATTTTAAATAGAGACAGCATGTGGGAGCCTTGACCCAGGCACTGTGTGATCAGGGTATTGGCACTGTGGAGCTGTGAGGGGACATTGCAGGATGTATGCTAGAAAACTGGCAAAAGTAGGGTAAATGGTACTCAGGGTCTGTCAGGCAAACCATCACTCTGGTGTGAAATGCAGCACAGGTAATGTCTGTGCAACAGATCTGGGAACTAATGAAAATGTAAGCACCTAGCCAGAACCCAACTGTTTCCCTAATGGAAGAGAAACAGGAGAAAAAGGTGCTGCTGCAACGTCCAGTAAGGTCTCAGAGCAGGCCTCAAAGAGGGAAATGTAGGTCAGGTGAGGTGCATCAAAAAAGTGCCCTGAAAACAGGATGTGAAATTTATTTTCACAGAAAAGATATTGATCCCCATATAAGTGCAGGTACAGTCTGTTTTTGCTGAGAATTTGGAGGGACTCATGGGTGGAAGTCAGCAGGGAGAATTGTAGGCCAGCACCTAGTGCTCAGTAAGGGATATTTCTGGGCAAGTCTCAGAAGCAGGTGTCACTCACGTCTGGTGAAATCCCTAAATCTGGACAGAGTGGATGTGTTTGTTGCAGAAGGGATGGACTCACTGTCTTGTCCTCGCCAAAGCTCCCCACTGCCATTAAAATGAACAGTTGCCCCCAGCACAATTCCGCTTCCAGGGCAGGCAATGGGAGTCTTTTCTTTGGCCATCATTTCAGCCTTGGAAGCCAAATGCTTGAAGGAGCCCTCTGTCTCCCACTGAATAAAACATGAGCAAGGATGTCAGGTGAAAGAGGCTGGTGATGGTTTAAGTATGGAAGTTGTCTGGTTCCTCTCTGGACCATTTCTCACATACTTCTCATGTGTGTCTGCTTACATGCTTTGCTGGAGCAGGATGAGTGCTCATAAATTTACAGAGAGGTTCACTGAAGCATTAGCAAAGCAGGGGGGGGAAGTATTCTCTATGGAGAAAGTTAAGAGCTAAATTCATGACCTGTATAGCTTGACTGAACTCAGTGAGGTTACAACAGGAATAAATCAGTCCTTGATTTGGTAAAAAATTGGTGCAATGGCTTTTTCAGTAGAAAAAGTAGTCTGTTATGAGCAGGCTCTGCTGCCCCTCAGAGCTGAGTTGGTGATTTCAAGAGGACTGTTCAGGGATCCTAGTTCTGTTCCAGCCCTGCTGTCCATCCACACCTTTCATAAATGTGAGAGATGGACCACCTTTGACACCAGAGACTTGATTTATTCTCTGTTATGTTGTGGCTCTGATAAAAGATCAGTGATGCTAAAATAAATGAGCTGCTTTGAAATGCCAGCAAAAGCTAGATTGTCAGGGATTGAGCTTGAAGCTCTCAAAGATGCTTCAGATGTGTGTTTTCTGGAACTGGAGTCCAGACTTCTGTATTCAAATGAAGGATTCTGCAAGCCAGAGGAGTGTCCTGTGGTCTCAGCAGCACTGTCCCACGGCAGGCCCTCCCTGCAGCCTTTGCTGTTTCATGGCATACCTTGCACAGGGATGCTTGGAGGCTCACCCTGGCTCACCCCACAGAGCACAACTCTGAGAATTGCATCACACTGCTTTGTACTTGGCAAGGAGATGCAAAAAATGGACCATGGGTATTTCTGATGAGGGAATTTCCCTGCCCTGGCTGGGTCACCTTCACAAGACACTGTCTGTGAGAAGGGCCAGGAATGCTCCAGTCCTCTCTGTTATTGTGATACATGGGAGAGTGGGAACAGGGCTGCACTGTCTTCCCATCCACCATCCAGCAGTGGGGTCAGCCCCTGGCAGTAAACTCTGGCAATTCCCAAGCACAGACAACTTTCCTGTGCTCCCCAGCCCAGCCTAGGGAGTTCCGTGTCATGAAACACTGTAAGCAAATTAAAAATGCATGGGGAAAGAGAAATCTAATCTTTGGGTTATGAGACAAGCCGTATTCTCCCCTTGTCTTTTACACATGCACATATGTATTCTATGAACAACTCAGGCAGAATTGTCAGTCTTTAGCTCCCAGCTACCTGTCTGCTTGCAAAATGCCTTCTGAACTAATCTTCATGTATAAACTGCCTTCACAGCCCCGAGCAGAAGTAGCTATGGATGTCTTAATGGGGGGAATTAAAGCATCTAAACATGTTTTGCATTTTCAAAGGCTTCAAGTTGCAATGTATTCCTCTTAGTAAAAGAAACTAACCCCTGACTTGCCCTTATGGCTGTGGAAAGGGGGATGCACATTTCTCTAAGAATCCCCTCCCAAGTGGAGAGGTTGTCCAAATCATTGCTTGATAGTTACCGGAGCTCACATGTCCTTGATGAGTTAATGTAGTTCTGGTTACTATTATTGCTCAAAAAATATCATCCTAGACACACAGCTGGGCCCCAGAAGGAATCACACTTCCCTTTGAAGCTGTGAAAGACAATCCTAGGCAGAAGTCTGGCACTTAAAACCTACTGAGGGTACTTTAGTGGGGCAGCTCATGGCATATCTCCCAGGTTTCATCAAATCCTGGCAATGCAAAGGACTGTCAAATGAGAAAAGCCTTAAGTCTGTTCCTGTTCAGAGGCATTAATAAGCAGGAGAGACAGGGAATTGCTTATAACTCAAAAGCTGACTTGAACTTTTCCTGCAGCCTGTACCCAGGTGAGAATATAGGAATAGGCTGTTTAGGAGGCTGGTGGGTTGTCCTGGCAATACATAGTGGGTTTGTAGGATAAAAAGCCTGTGACCTATGTTTTGGACCTTTAGCTCCTATTATGGCATGTCTATGTTGAGAAGTTTTCCAGGGAATTATACAGTGATAATTGATATCCACTAACATTGTATGAGTTTTCCCTTAGTACCCTCTCCAGGATAAGATGCTGGCACTTGAAAATTATCTTTTTTGTTGCTGTTGAAACTAAAGGTGGTCTTGAAGGGTGTTTTAGTGACCAACAAAATAAACATTATGGACACCTGATTGCCCCTCACTGTTCTCATATTCTGTATTTTTAAGAGTGATTGTAATTGCTCAGAGGAGTCTGTCAAGAATGATAGATAAGATATAGGGGATATCACCTGTGCAAAGCTGATTTTGCAGGATGTGAGAGATTGCTTCTGAGCTTAGTATATCCAACTTAATGGGAAAATTCCTCATTTTTAGGGTAAACTTTTTCTTCCACAACTGCAAATTCAGTGCAACAGAAAGATCTTCAAGTATTCAGCTAGGAGTCAGTATTATACTGACATCTTCTCTATGAATTAAGGAGGAGAACATATTAAAAGTCCTGAGCTGCTACTTTATTTTCCTTTTTCTTTAACTATAGCCTCTAGGCTTATAGAATTTTAGGTTAAGTCCTGTTAAATAATCCTGTAGAAAACACCTACAGAATTCCCTTGAAATCATCAAAGCAGCATAAGAGTTTGGGTAGGTATGGAAAAATAAGTTTCCAGCTTAGCTGAAAACTGCTGGTTAAGAAAACCACAGGCAGAATGAAGTGGTGGTGTCTGTAATCAGTACCCTGTTTTAATAGGGTAATCCTGTATTTTATTTTCAGCTACAGTGATGTTTGTTTTATATGACAAAGGATTAAACTTGTATAAATAGAACTAATCCAGCCTGGTGGACAAGGAGCATCCATGTGTTTCCTAGGTGGAGGTTCTGAAGTGTTGGGTCACTCCTTTGAGTGCCAGGTTAGAGAGGGAATGCTGAGCAGCTGGACTGTTGTTTTTAAATTGAGCAGGGCCCTGCTGACTTTGATGCACATCTCAGTGCTCTCTGATCCTCTGCAACTCCATAAGCTTTTAAAAACACCTTCAGTCTGACCAAGAGGCCTTTTATCTCCTAGGTGCTGGTTTCATTTACAGTATTTCACTTTCCTCTTGGACTCCTAGGACCCCTCCTTTATTTGCATATCTAGGGGAGTTTGCAAACAACCCCAGTTACCACCTACAGCACTGAACCCTTTTTCAGAAGGATGTGGTTGTTGGTCCTTGCTTTGTCCCCGTGGGTGACAGCAGTTAGCTGCTGAGAGCTTTAAACTAGAAACCGCTTTTGCAGCCCTGGAAAGCAGCTTGCATGAATCTCCCTGTCCAGCCCTGCTCTGTGGTGGCTGGCACAGGAGGAGTTAACCACTGTCCTCTTTTCTGCCTTTGCTGGCTGGAGTCACTGGCATCCCATCTGGTCCAGGCTGTCCGGAGCTCTTCCCAGCATTCTCTGGGGAAGGCACTACAATATCCAGGAATTTTAACAATCCTAAACAGATTGGGGGCCACATATGGACTAAAATGATTAGATTATAAGAAATCCAATCACATTTGCTGCCCCAGCCTTATATTTTTAAGCATTTGAGATCAGGCTTTTTGCTCAATTACAAATATTTTACATGCGGCATAGATAAACTCATTATGTTAATCTCTCCATCTCGTCCCTAGAGGAATAGTATTGATTTTGTTGTTTGGTTGTAGGAATTTGATGAATTAAATCAGCCCCTTTTGTCATAAATCTTCACAGTAACTTTCTGTTTATGATATGCTATAGAGAAGAAGGAATACCCAGCATAATCATATTTATGTCTACAGGAGAGGAAATGCACTCTCCATGCTTTGCTTATTCTGCTTTGTTTACTCCAGCATGTGGGGTTTTTCTGTTAAATTAAAAAGAGATGGATGTTTCATAGCGGACCTTAGCAATAAGAGTTTATTTCTGTGAAACAACTTTTGTTGAGCAGTGTCCTCAGCTGCATGAAAGCACCGTGACACCCACGTGGGCACCTCAGGAAACAGACTAGCCCCTTCTTTGCATTCATTCCTTGTGGTCCTCCATGGCTTCAACACCTTGGAATGCTGTGCCTGCCCCCTGTGTTCCTCAGCTTACCTGTCTCCTATTCCTCCCTGATTGCCACCTGCTCCTTTCTGATCCTTGCACAGAACTGGTAAATGCGCACACCAAGGAGCAGGAATACAGGTCCTCCCAAAGTTGTAGAGGGCCTTGCAAAACGACCAATGCAGCTTTTTGTGCAAAGGAAAGCTAAAATAGCGGGGGAGTCCCACAGGGAATCCTCATAGTGGAAATAGGGAACTAACTGCTCTGGTTCTGCTTGTTTCCCTTCCCATAGACCAAAAGTTTTGCCTGGGGTGAATTTTCCACTTTGAAACTTTCATCATAAGAATTGTCTTGCTAATTCTTCTCCTGATGTCTTTGGATAAGATATTAAGTCCTCAAGCACCCCCTGAAGGAAGCAGCCTGCCAGGCTGTGGAAAGCAGGGATTGCTCTACTAGCATGGCCTAAAAACATCTAAGTTTTATCTTGTCCCTGACACTGGTCTGCATCAGAAATCTTAGCAGGAGGTGCAAAACCTTTCATATGGCATAGCAGCACACCTAAGATCAGTGATTAACAGCAGTGGCTGCGGCCAGCTAATGCCTCAGGGTCTCTTGTGAAAATCACACTGTTGATTTAAAAAAAAAAAAACTGCTTTAAATTTACTAGCTATTTTATAGACTCATTAATTTTTCATGGGGGATGGATAAATGAGCGGCTGGGGAGGAGGTCAGAGTATGCTATTTACACTTAATTTATAAATTATGAACTTGAAAGCTGATACTTTATGGTGCTTGTATCATTTCATAATGAAATGGAATGAATCTCTCTGCCTCTGAGCCGGATCTGGCATAACATTAACATTTATGCTTCCAGGCAGTTTCTAGCAGCAGTGACTGAGCACAGCTCAGCCCCTTGGTGGATGAGGGGTTTCCTTTGCAGCACTCTCATTTCCCTTATGCTCCTTCTTTCCTGTGGCAGATGTTTGGCCCTCACATTGTGTAGATTGCAGGGTATCCATTAGAGTCCCAGTATGGCCTGGATAGCAACTGTAACTCTGTCCTGACTCCAGAACCCTGTGGCTTTATCTCCAACCCCAAGGAAAGACTCTATGAACCCACCCCACGAGGCTTCTGCAGCACACAGGGAAAGCTAAGATGGCTCCAGTGGCACATACTGAGCTATCTGGGGCAGGGATACGAGAGATTGCCCTTCCTGTGCCTCTGCTGTAGTCAAGTGACCCCCAGTCTCCATGGCCAAGTCCCTGAGTTCATGGATGGCCATCTGGAGAGTCCTCTGACAGGAGAAGAATCGGTGATGGCACTGCAAAGGCAGGACCACAGAGGATTTGGGGAAGCCCTGCTCTTCACATGACGCTTACTGGGACTGGGTTTGCACTGAAGCAGAGATGTGCATGCAGAGAAAGTGCAGCCACGAGCTCGGGGGGGACTAATTCAGTGCTCTCCCTTTGCTCACACAGCTACTCATGTGTCACACTTGGTCTGCGCTAAAATACTGTTCCTGACATTAGGTTAGCTCTGGTGGTGTCCAGCTTTTCAGATTTATTCCTAACAGTGGCCTCATTTATCTTACCACTTGGTCAGTGACCATTTCTTGCTGAGTCTTTTCTTTAGACTTCAGTGTGAAATTAAATTTTCAGCACCTTGTTAGTGCTGCCTATGAGTGTGTAGCTTTCCAGGGAGCTGCTCAGAGTGGATTTGGGAGTTGGATTTGATGGTCCTTGTGGATCCCTTCCAACTCAGGATATTCTGTGATTGCCTTAGCACAGACTGGTTTGAGAAGCCTGTCCCATAAGTGATGTCCTGCACTGGCAGCCCCTCAGCTTCTTGCTCCCATGCCTAGTTTCATTTTGGGGGTTCAGGTAATGTAATGCCAAACCATTTCAGGAGGAAGTTTTCTCAAAGGCTTGGTGAACCTGTTGTCAAAGAAGAGTGATCATCAGAAATCCTTCGACTTTGCTTCTCTGTCTGTGAACTTAATTTAGTGCCTTATTCCTCCCCTAGATGGAATTGTTCTTGGCTTGGGTCAGGCTCAATTCTAATTTATGTCTGTCTAATATTAGGATGGATACTAAGAATAAGGTACCTAACACTGTGGTGCTGTCAGAACCTTGGCAGCTGTAAGCACATCTGGATTGTGTGTCAATTGACATTTGTTCATTTTTCCTTTGAGCAATGATTAGAAATTTCTTATTGCTGGATTTCACCAGCCATAAAACAGGTCATCCATAAGCATGGCTCACCCTGTGCCATAGGAAGCAAACCCATTAGTTTTTTACATTCCCTGCATCTTTCATGTGGAGAGCTGTTGGTGTTTGGGTGCTATTTCTCCTCCAGGCTGTTGGGATCTTATTTTTCTGTTACACACAACTCTGAGAGTGAGAGGGGAGCTGGGGGCTGTGTCTGACCCTTCCTCATTGGGAAAAAACAGATTTCCTTGCTCTGGTGGCGCAGGATTGGGACCAGGCCGATGGTGGGATGTTCCTGTCAGAAAAGAGGCTCCTCCAGAGGCAGTTAACATGGAAGTCAGCTGTAGGAAAAAGGCATTATTCCAAGATGTGCTGGGCCACAGGTTCAATAGCAGGCAGCTCCTGAGCTTGTGGAGGGAAAAAGGAGCAGAGCTTCGGGAGGTGTTTAATTTTGCCAGCAGATGCTGCACTGGGAGGAGTCAGGGTCAGAAGGCAGGGTCAGGAAATGTCTCTCTGCAGGACCCGCTCCTTGCTTCTCTTCAAATTCAATTAAGCTTGGAGCAAGGGGGAATGCTGCTCCAGATGGCAGGAGCAGCACTCCCTGTGACAGGGAGAGGGACTGCTCTCTGAGGGGCAGAGGGATGAGGGGGAGGATAGGGAGGTCAGGCAGAGGAGGGAGGGGGAACAGCCACACCCTTTTAGCTCCAGGTCACTGCCTCCGAAGGGCAGGGCTGGCAGGTGGGACAGCATGTTGACAGTCAGACTCTCTTGGCTGAATAACAGGCAATGTGTGATCTGCTCTGTTGCTTCACAACCTGGCATTATAAAGGCCAAAGAATAAAAATGTGTCCCCTCTCACCTGGCTTCTGGGGTGAGCTTGTCTGACACATGGTATCCCAGATTTATAGTTCCGATTTGTGGTAATAAATCCCCCTTTTCACAAGGGAATAGAGGAAGGTTCAGAGAAGTAGAACTAGGAAATGCTGGGAAACCCGTGATAAATGTTCACTCTGGGAGAAAACATTTCTGACCAAAACTGCTCCCAGCAGTATTGTCAGGGAAGCTACAGCCAATTCCTAGAGGAATTAATTTCTTCATAATCATCTCTGATGAGTATCTTTATCATACTAGCTGAGTGATTGCGCTGCTGTCAGCGGGGTTCGTCTGCTAATTGATTTAAATTTTTTTTTTTTTGGCTTCTATATGCACCTGACTTATTTATCTGATGGAGGGGGAAAAATCTGATAATGCATCTTGGCTCAGAGAAAAATGCTAAAAGAAA
This sequence comes from Pardalotus punctatus, assembly GCA_013400915.1. Classification (NCBI taxonomy): domain Eukaryota; kingdom Metazoa; phylum Chordata; class Aves; order Passeriformes; family Pardalotidae; genus Pardalotus; species Pardalotus punctatus. The sequence continues at coordinate 1,309,801 of VZTX01003600.1, read as the reverse complement.
GTTGGAACAGAAAGGCTGGGAAATAAAAGTGGATTTTTCTCAAAGGAGCTACTTGGAAATACAAAGTAGGTTGTCAGTGAAATGCATTCAAGGGATAATGTCTCTCTGCCATCATATTTCAAGTACAAGACCACAAGGAAATGAAATGCACCTTCACACTCCAATGTGCCAATCCAATCCAGCCATAGAAGGAAGCAAAGCCAGGGAATGCATGCTGCAGTCATATGAAGACATGAAAACTAATACATAGCTAAGGAAAGTCAGCAGTCTAAATGGTCAAGACAAATGAGCTGTTGTTTGGGCCAAGCTGGCTTTTTTCCTGGCTTTCAGAAGCCCACACATGAGCTCTCTCCACTTTGGAGCAGACGATCAGGTTAGCTCCATTGTGCTCCTATGAACAATTCAACAAAGCATTTTCAAAGTGCAGTTGGTTTCTTTTCATACAGATGTCACACCTTTAACAGAATGAACCCATTTTCCTTTCTTCCCAATAACGGTAAAAGTGCTCGAGGGCCTCAATCTGCAAGTGCTGCTCATGAATTATTAACACGGCTTCTCCTTCCAGGGAAGTTATGCACAAGGGTGAGTGGTTATGGAGCTGAGCCTTTGGCCTAGAGAACCCATTCTGCCTTAGAAAGGTGCTAAGAATGTGCTCGTAATTGCACATTTTAAAAAGCCAATTAAAAAATTATTAGTGCCACAAATGGCCCAGCCTAACCAGAGGTGGGCCCCTCATCTTTGAGACAGAAACCCCCAACACACATTTTCATCCTCTCTATGTCGCTGCCTAATGCACAAGAGTGGCTGAGAGATCTGGCAGTCTGACCATCTATTTTCCACTTATGAAAATGAAATGTGTGTGACCATTTCTCCAAGCTGCTTTGAGAGTATCTACCTCTTAACTTTCTACATAAGAGATTTCCCTGAGATTTTCCACTTCTCCAAAAACCCTTTCCCACGTTGGCAGTTCCCACAGGAGGATCTGAGGCTGCAGCTACCTTCATTATTTGGAAAGCCTGAGGGGGAGGGAAGTCTGTACTGCTATGCAGAGAGAGCACAGGTGCAGATTATATTAATGCTCAGGGAAAGGGATGGCTTTGATACCTTGGTGAAAATCCTGCTTGCTCTCAGCTCCCCCACTGTAAGACTGCCAAGAGCTTTGGCGGGATGAAGAGTCGCTCAGTAGTTTTAACTTGTCTCCCTGACCGTTCCTGTTAGCAAACAGCCTGCACTCCACTGCCATGTCTGTACTGCTTCCAACCTAGCAGGGAGGAAAAAGACTGGAAGCTGCAAGGAAAGAGTCAGGAGCTGCTCTTTCCTTGAAGGATGAGCTGAGTGTCAAATGTGGCTTGCAAGACATAAGATCCTTCTTTGAAAGTAGAAGATAAAGCTCTCCTTCCTCCTGGAGGTGCTCTGTAAAGTCACCAGCTCCTGCCAAGCTGCTTGGGGGTTCAGAGCTGGGTTCTGTCAGGGTCTTTTAGCTGGTGTAGTCCAAGCACTTGTGAGGGATGTGCACTCATTTTATTATGCAAGTGTTGGTGTATATCAGCATTTAAATATACAGATGCAAAGGCTTCAAACTGTGCGTGACTGAAATTCTCATACAGAGATCTTCTGTGTAATTAAAACATGCTTTGGTTTCTGTTGCTGATGCTGTTTTATTTGATAAAAAGAGAAAGAGCCTGCTTTCTCCTAGATGCTTTCCTCAGGCTTTTCCTTCCATGGGCAACAGGGTATGAAAACTGGGATGGCATGATATTAGCTGGCCAAAACAGAGGAAAACAAGTACTTTGGTTACATTTCCTTTCAGCCCTGTCTCTTACTCTTCCTATTTTCTCTACATGTTTCCACCCCAGTTAATCTCATTTTATACTTGTCATTGGGAGATTTTGCGCTGTCACGAGTGGGCTTTGGGCAGGTCCCATGCCTGGCACATGGGAGGGAACAAACAGCTTTGGTCAGTCCTGACCATGATTCCTGACAATGCAATTTGTGGAGATGACATTTCCTCACAAAGAACACTTAGTACAGTCCTGTGGCTTCCAGTATTCCTTCTATTCCTAATTTTGTCTCTACTCATCAGGCAGTTTATAATTCTGGGCTCATGTTTGGTCTGCCCTTTCTGTTCAGTGGGAGATAGAATACTTTTACCTTCTTACTAAACCCTGTGTCAGGAAGATTTAGGAAATACTTACAAACCCTGGCAAAACCTCAATGTGTTCTAGGTGCCAGAAATTAAAACAACTAAAAGACCATCTGGAAATAATAGCAATAGTTTCACAGTTAACTTATAATAATAATAGCATGGCTGAAGCTGCTTATATTTTACCTATATTAGAATACCAATTTCTGAACCATATATAGAGGGGTTAGACTGCAATTTGACAGTTTGTGCTGCCCTTGATGTTTTTGCCATCAAGCATATTTTAAAAAGCTAATTGATGACTCCGTGTGTGGTGACAGTACCTCTATTTCTGTCCATCAGTAATGGACAGCATGTTAGAGGTGGTATATCAGCTTCTTAATTGCATTGCAATGTATATAGTTTCTTCAGCCTGGATTAGGTCTCTGCCTGTGACCTTGAGAGCTCTGAGGCAGCAGGTTTTGCTGCTGCTGCGGGCAGGAGGTGACACAGACCTGGATTTAACACTTTGCATCACCCCGATGGGGTTTGAAGACAGACAGGAAGCAACAAGGGCTTGACAGACAGGCCCTGGGTGTAACACTGGCCTGAAGCAGCAGAAGAGTTTTTGGGGACAAGGCCCAAGCTGTGGTGGCCTTGGGTGCTCTGTAGGAAGAGCCCACAAACAGGACTCTCCATACTTTCCGGGGAATATTTCTATTTAACATGCATTTAGAGAACTGTAGCATCAAATAAAGACTGATCAGATCTACTCACTGTCAGCTTGAATGACTTTTCTTTTACTCTGTGCCATGCATGTTTCTTCAGGCACAGCCCTTTCCCCTCTCCCATGGACAGAGCCATTCCCAGTGTGAACATTTCCAGTGGGATTATTTGCAGCTGGATTGTTCCCGTAGCTCCAGGCACAGCTTTCCAAGCACCTTCTGTGTGTAGGAGGGGGACACAGAGCGTGGTGATGGGAATAGGGGTGGTGAGGGCAGTGCCAGATGCGAGACTTATTCTCAAACCAGAGTTGCACCAGATGTGGAGATACTCCTCATGAGAAGTCCCTGTGAGACTGAGGGGTGACCCTTGCTGTGTGGGAAATCTTTGTAAACTCTTTGAACTCAAGCAGCTTTTAAAGCTAAATAGAAGAGTACTTAAGCTCTTTGAAAACTGGCAGTACTACTTGGTGACAAATGTAGTACTTTCCCCACTAGCCTGTCATTCAAAAGATTTTAGCCTGCATTCTTGCCTCACCTGCTGTGTCTCTGTATTTTAGAAAGAAGAGATTCCTTCCTTGCAGAGCTGCTGCTATCCAAAGGACAAAATACCAGCCAGCAGGACTCTTGTCTTCTCTGCCCCAGGTATGAGGAAAGAGGGAACATTTATTAATGGAAATTTAATTTGTAATATGTGGTCTTGCAAACTGATGAACAGGCTCATTTATAATGCTGTAAAGGAGCTGTGCTAGGGATGATGCTGCAAGTATAAATTTAGGAGAATGAAATAACAATATTTTCAATTTAAACAGGGATCTCAGCTCCATAGTTAGCCCTAAGAAAATGCATGTATGTAACATCTAATTCTGTACTACAGTTTGGGGTGGAATTCCTCATACTTGTGTCTTCAACCACAGAGCCTTTGGGAAGCATGCTCTTTACTCCACTCTTTTCTTCTTGCATGCTGTTTTCCTCCCCAAGAGGGGGAAAAAAAAATCCACTCTTTAGACAGGAGTGAGAACTTGCACATCTAGTGAGGCCCCTTGTGTCACAGAGTGGACGTAAATCTGATTTTTGCGCAGTGCGAAAGCACTGATCTGCTTTTCAGAACAGAGAAGATTAAGTAGGAGGCAAGACTACATCCTTAAGACTTTCATTTACAGGTAGATGGATGCATTCTGAAATGAATGATAATCACTTAATCTGCTGCTGCCTATGGTCTGTCTCAGGACATTTATCAGTGTTATCTGAGATGCAGTGTTATCTGAGATGGACTGGTGGGCAGATTTGTACAGCACAGCTTGATGTTGAGAGTCCATTAAGTTTTCATCATTTATTCTCTTTATTGATTCACTGTTACATCACACTGCTGCTTCTCAGAAGTCAGTGCCCTAAGAAAAAGAAAAACAAACTCTTCAATTTCCTGACCTCCTGAAGGAGGACTGAAGTCCTAAATTTCTGTGCTGTTTCTAAACAGGTCCTCAGCTCTCTTAGATATTTTTTCTGACATCAGGTAAGCAACTTGATCACAAATCAGATCTCTCTTCTGAACATGCCTGAGTGCACATCACACTGCAAGCCTTAAATTCAGGCCTTGGGTTCCCAATGCTTCATTCTTCCCTCTCATTCATTTCCTTCTTCACCTCTCTGGGTGAGATATTTCTGTATCTCTGTTCTTCTCCCTACTCTTCTCTCACTCCAGGCAGGTTTTGGTACTTTTGATAAGGACAGCAACAAATGTCCCATCAGCACAGTCGGGGCTGTGCAAAACCTGCTGTCACACAGGAAAAGGGCACAGAGAGGTTATTGCAAACTGGATGGAAGTACCCTGAGAAATCTGAATGGATCACCTTCTATAAACACTTTAAATAGTTTTGGGAGTAAGTTTTAGACAGTGGGGCTATGCACTCTTATTGCATGGACTAAAACCTAAGCAAGTACCCTGCCTGTATTCTATGTGCAGGTGAAGCCACTCTGCAGAGAAGTTTGCTCCTGACAGCCCAGGAGAAGGATGGTCCATGTCTCCCTGCATCTGATGCCGTTGTATTTGCCATCTCTTTCTCTGCAGTGTCTGCTCTGTGGATGGACATGGGGTATCTATCTGCTGAGTTGCCAATTAATAACTTTCATTGATACTCACTTAATTTTTAGACTAGAGAACCATCACCTTTACTCCACTCTTAAGGACAGTTAGCTTGGTGTGACAGTTAGTGAGTTAGCTTGGTGTGTTTTGTTTTCATATATCAATGCTGTTCTGAGACTCACTCACAAAGTCTATGGAGTCTATGGAGAGTTCTTTCTTCTGGATATCTAAGTTTTGTAGGGAAACCGGTCCTTACCAGTCCCACTAATAAGTCTTAATGGCCCTGGTCAGCCTCAGCAGGGGCTCACCCACAGCCTCTGCCATGGCTCAGGTGCTCTATTTAGGCTCAGCATTGGCCCAGCAGTTCTGGCCAGAGCTGTGGTGGAGAAATGCTCATCTCTGGCACTCTCACACTTCTGCCTGGATGTTTGGGTTTCTGCACCCCCAAGGTGGATTTCGCTCTGCCTTGTCTCACTGCTGCCAGGAATACTTGTAGAGCAGAACCATTTTGGCAAATACAGTGTCCTGTGTGTTTGCAATCAGCCAGGCACTGTCCAGGAGCCCTGCACAGCACTTCAGAGAGCTGTTGACATGAAGTCTGGAAAGATGAGGCTCTGTATTGCACTGCGCACCTGTGTGTCTCAGCTGTGGTTTGCTTTTGGTCTGACTCTTTACAGGTGAAGAGGAAATGGATTGTGCTTGTGTGCATTCACAACTTCTTATTGCTGGCTGCCTGTTATCTGACAGGCTGCTGGGTCCCAGTTTGACAGCTGAGGAAAAATAGAGGAATTAAACCATTCTTGAAATGAAGCAAGAAAGCAAAGATCAAATGTGTAGATCAACCATCACAACAGTAACTGTGCTAGGTTCCCTTTCAGCTGACACATGGAAAATCTATCTGTGTGGAAGTAGTTGGAGACGCCTATTGTGAATCTGTTTCTCCAGCTAATTCCTGAAAGTCTTTCTGTTCATCAGCATCTCTGCATGTGCCTTGTGAGCCAGCCTAGCAGCTGTGTGAATGCAGCTTGTTTCCTCTGTCACCAAAACTTGGCACACACCCGCGGTGGGCAGCGAGAGCTGATCTGGAGTCTGCTGCTCGCCCTTCGTGTGTCAGTGTTTCCTGTCAGGCTGTCAGGAGACACAAATAACAGGCAGAAGGGATGCAGACAGGGGCAATGACCTTGGCATGCTGTTTTCCCAAAAGGCCTGGGGCCAGCCTCTGGTCTTAGACACCATTTCCAGTGGGATCCACAGTGAAAACTAACAGTGAGGGGGAGTTCCATGAGCAGATGCACTGCCATGGTCAGAGCAAAGTAGCAGTTAAATTTGATATTCAACTTGCCAAATTACCTCAGCTGAAAGTAATTTTGCAGCAACTGTGCACAAACCCAGCAGGCAGTGGTCCTGGAGGTGAATTTGAATTACTTGATAAGTGCTCAGCAAGTCTCTATCTGCCTTTCATGTTTAGGGAATCTTATTCCTAAATTGCCTTCCTCTGTTGGGTGTATGCTTCTTATTTTGGGTATGTACTTTGTAATTTGGAGTGAAGGGCCAGAGTCCTGGCTCTCAAATGGAGACAGATGCCCTTTTGGTTGTTGCCTTTGAAATTTTCTCCAAGTGGGATAGTGTTCCTGCATGGAGCTATTCAGGATTGTTCGGAAGGGAGGAAAATACTGCCACATATCAGCTGTGATTGCAGTAACACCTCTGAATAGGGACCAGGTTCTAAAGTTAATTTCTCCTTCCTTTTAGGCTTGTTCAGACTGGGCCAGGATTTCTTTTACAACCTTGTAGTTGTTCTTTCTAGAAAAATGCTTTTAACCTGAAAATGTCAGTCACACTTGAATAACTGCAGTTCAGATGCCACAGGGATGGATATTTTCATGTTAAAAGTCTTTGTACATTCATCCCTCATGAGATCTAATGTCATGTGGCCTGTTTTAATCATCCCAAACAACCAAATTGGCTTAATCAGTAAAAAATTGCATAATTATTCAGTGTGGTTTATAATTAAGGATAAATGCTTGAAAGAAGGTCCTGTGAAGCCTGTGATGAGGAATGCTGCAAAGGAAGGGTAGAAGAGGGTGGTTGTTCTGGGTGGAGAGCATGGACTCTGTGATGCAGCCTGAGCCACTGCATGGAGGCGGGAGCAGGCTGCTAAAACTGGGAATGTTTTATTTACTATGCCTTACTGTGCATCACACTTAGAATTCTGCTTCTTTTTAATTGCCTTCTGCAGCAAGTCAGATGTGATGTAAATGATTAATCAGTTTCAAGTGTTATCACTTGGCCTGGGTTTGTCCTGGATGGCCCAGGCTGGATCTGTACATGCAGCTATGCCATGGTGCTTCCTGAGGGATTTATTTCAAAACAAATTACAGGCAGGATGCATAAAGGTGCTGAAAGAAGTATAACTCAGGATGGGCCAAGAAAAAAATAATCAGGAGAGGTTAGGTAGTGATGCCAAAAAGCAGCCATGCTGCCACCTTCCCACAGATGAACTTGAAAGGTGGATGTGGAGTGAGGCTGCCCTGCCTGGCCCTTCCCCTACAGCCTTCCTCAATGTGCAAGAGTGGAGCATGCTGGGGAGACTTAGAAACGGAGGTTGAAAGCCTCTCTGCCTTTTTTTAAAGCAGTGTTCTCAGCTAGAGGTGAGCAGAGAGCTGCCAGAGCATTTCAGACTGCACAGTCCTACCCACAGCACTGGGTTCAGTGTCCGGTTTGGGGCCTCTAGTAAACCCTGTCTGTGTGACAGCCTTCCCTCCACTCAGTGTCCCACTGCACTGGCCACTTATTTTTCTAGACCCAGCCTGCTGAAAGGGCAAAGGGCATTAAAAGGAAAGCTTTGTAGTTTTGTTCCTTCAGAGCCTTGTAGCCAGAGTGTTCTCCACTCCTGAGAGCCATGCAATGGTGCACGAAGCCTGCCCTTAGCTCTGAGCACTAATTCCCTTTCCCCAGTGGCAGCATTATGCCCATTTCCTAAAAGCTGCTTAGGGCCAAGAGGTGCCAGGGGGCTCAGGCAGGTCCCTGCTCTGTCCCATTCCTCCCAGCTCTCACACAGGCACTTGGGCAGCCAGGGCTGGTGCCAGGGGTTTGAACAGCAGCACAGGGAACCAGGGGCTGAGCTTGCTGTTATTGCTGAGCTTGGATGGGCAGCAAGTGCTGGAGGGCCCTGGAGTGTGGGAAGGCTTCTCTCGGATGTGGAGATGGGGGATTTTAGGAAGGGGCAGGGAGAGATCCGTTTTGCTGGGCCAGTGCTGTGTTACCCCTTGCTGCAGGATGGACAGTGAAGCATTTTGAAGTGTGTCCCTCTGTGCCCTCCCCAGGTGGCAGTGCAGCTGCTTCAGGGAATGGGATACCCAAAGGAGTCCTGGGTCTCACTTCTGTGGGGCTTCCACTTTACTCCAGCTGGACATTGAGGACTGAGACCTAGCAGGCACAGGGAAAGAGCAAAGAGCTTTTTTTACTTGTTCCACTGGTATCATCCTGTTTCTCTTTCAAACACAAAGTTTTCCTAAACCCCGCTGTCCCAATTTTATTTTTAATTCAATTTATCTGCTTGGTTGCAAGCAGAGTAAAGGGAGAGGACTTTGGGTCTTCTTGAATTGCTCAGATTTTCTGGTCAGAGATTCGCTGAGGAAATTCATACCTGAGCCACTGGCATTGCCTGTTACCTACCGTATTCCATCTCCCTTCACTGGCAGCTCATGCACACAGGTTAATTCCTGGGGGGCTCTCCTCCCCCCTGTTTGGTGTTTATGGCTGTTCCCATCTCTCTGCTCTGAGCAGGCCTGCCTGGAGCTGGTCTCCATGGGGGTTTCAGCTCCAGCAATGTATTTATGAATAAAAAAGCCAAAGCCCAAGTGAGAGGTGGGGCTTGTTCTCTCCCATATGCTGTAAGTAATTTGCTGAAGCTGTGTGCCTCTGGGGCCGGGCAGGGAGCTGTGCCCTGTGCCATGCTGTGTCCCCAGACCCTTGTGCTAACTGGCCATGTGCTCCACGTGCCAGCCCTGTGCTCCTTGCTCTCCTCACAGATGAGCTGCAGAGAAAGATGGTGTGTTCATGGCCCGTCTGGGAGCTCCGAGGGATGTGCTGCACCAGAGGATCCCTTATGAATCCCTTGCCTGGCACTAATGGGAGCACAGCAGCCATGAATGAATAAATACGCCCTCTCCAGTAAAAATTGGTTTCCTTAATGGAGATGCAAGGGAAGTCCTCCAACCTTCTCAATGTTTGAAACAAAAACTGCTTGCTTGTTAGCTGTGATTTAATTGTTTTTTGCTTGGGTCCTACAAATGGAATGGATTCAGAAGGTTAAACCCAGATGAGCTCACACTGTTCAGCTGGATGATATTAGGAGTTAATCCTTTGCATGGTTCCATATTCTGTAATACCTCTCAAGCCTGATGATTTCAGCTGTATTTTAAAAGCTTTGTTTTTTAAAGATAATCTAGTGGAAGGGTGAAGCTGGTAGAAATAAAAAATATTCTCTTCTTTCCATAGAAAAGACACAATATTTGTTTCCGTATTTAAACTTTTATTTGAACTGGCTTGCAAACAAATTCAAGATTGACTACAGCCTTCCAGTGATGACTTGTAAAATTCAAATCTGTGATAGAGATGCAACTGGTAATATTTCCCACAACTGCTGCAAGTAATTAAAGGTCTCCTTCACATGTTTAATAACCATCTTGTTTCCTGGCTACTCAATAACTCTTTTGTTCCATGTGGTTTCTCTTTGCTTTGTGCTGCTGGCACTTAGAATGGCTGGTTTCTGGGAGCCCATGAGCTGCTAGGTGTTTCAAATAGCTCATCAACCAGGTAATTTGGTAGCCTTCTGGCTATGAGATAATTAAAGATATGTATAACAAATCTTCCCTGTAGACTGAAACTCCAAGCATGTGCTTGGTTGACCCAGGGGTCCTAGCAGGGGTTATTTATTTGATTCCCCTGCTAACAGAATGTTTTGGGGATTTGCTGCTTATGTGAAATCCTCATACTGGGTTCCTGAGCCATCTACCGAGCAGCTGATCCACTCATCCAACCTAACCTTCTTGTTTCCATCTGTGTCACAGGACTCAGAGGGTGGAAAGTAACAGGAAAATAACAGACTCGCTGTCTTTGAAGAGTTGTGGGAACACTGCAATGCCCCGAGTGTCTGCAACATGCCTCTGAGCGAAATACCAATTAAAGTAAGTTCACTTTTGAAAGAAAGCCAAAGGATTGCTAACTCTGGCTTTCCTTGGAATTCTCATGAGTTTTATTTACAGCTTCTGTGTAAAAATTTAAAAAAAAAATAAAAAGGAGACAATTGCATATGGTTGCAGAGAAACATGATCTGAGCAAATCCTAATAACTGGAAAGTCAGAACGCACAGTAAAGGGTTTAGGATAGGTAAGCATGCCTGTCTTTTAAGGTCTGAGTTAAAATGCAAAAGCCTCTAGAACTGCTGTGGTTTGGATAGCTGGCCTTGGTCTGGCCTGTCAGGACCTGTGACAGCTACCAAGGAGCTCTGTCTCTTCCCCAAACGTATTCAGTGTATCAGCTGTTGCTCTCAGCTCCTTGTCACATACGCTCTGTGTGAGGGGCTCAACTCTGCAGGCACAAGATGGGGACTATTTCCAAAACCTCTGTGATCTGTTAGTCAAGCAATACTGAGGGCCTGGCCTTCAATTCCGGAATCCTTAGGGTTACCAGCACCAGGAATGAAGCAGAAAGTAACAGAAATGGTGTTTGGAAGGGAAGTAAGTGATAGAGGAGAAACAGATGGGAGGAGGAAAAATCACAGTATTCTTATGTCATTCATATGTTTCAATTGGGTTTTTTTTCATATGTTTCCTTGATTCTTTTTCCACTCTTTCCTCTGCTCTCGATTTCTGCTTCTCACCTGCTTAGGTTTAAATATTTGATAGAAAACATTTGTTCCTACTTTTTTACCTGCGGAAATGTGTAGAAAGGATTAGAGTTTAAGGCACTCCTGCTCTAGGTTGGAATTTGTGTTACTAAAATAGATTAACAGCGTGGAAAGTTGGCCAAAAATATAATATTGACTCTTCTGCTGCTAGAGAATAGTTGGTCTTGGAGTTCATGAATTTGACCTGACAGGGCCAAAACATGAGACTTTTTACTTAAATTTTTTTTTTTTTTTTTTTTGTATAGTTGTAACTGGAATCCAGTCTCCCAGCCCTGTGCAGCTCACTGGGTGGCTGTGCAAAAGCCTTTAGGGAGTCAATGCATAGCTGAAAGGTCCCTACTGTTGTGCTTTCAGTCCAGCTTGGAGCTGCAGGAGGTGCTGCAGCCTGCTGAGCACCCAGCACAGCAGCTCTTTGTGTCAGGCTTCAGTCCTTTGAGAGAAGCATGGGGGAGATCTCCAGAAATCTTGCCTGCAGGAGGTGACTTCCCATCCCCTGGGCCTCAGGTAATGTGCCTGGAAATGAAATGCATTGCATTTAAGAGGAGAGAAGCACATCTGGAAAAGGAAACAGAACTTTGTGCCAGCCCAATTTGTAGAAATGATGTGTTTGTTATTTAACAGGAGGGGATTTTCACCATAAGATTTAGTGGAAAAGTGCTTCAGCATGCTGTGCCAGGGGAAGGTGTCAATAATGAAGCTTTTTGAGCTCTTGTTGGCCGCATGTGTGGTTTCTCTTCTGCTCTGTGGTGCAGACTCTCTACTGTAATATTCCCAAAAGGGAAGAAAGGAATAAACTTAGACAATCAAAGCAGTAATAATGGCAGTTCAGGTATACTCTGTGTATTTTTAAGAATGTGAGAAAGCAAGAGCGATGTAAAGGTTCAGAGCTGTAAGTCTGACTTCAACCTCCATTTGTTTTGGCTGCAGGAGTAGTTGAATAGTTTTTTTTAACTCTGTCCTGGGAGGCATCAGGCACAGCATCACCAGCTGGGCAAGGGAGGGGATTGTCCTGCTCTGCTCTGGGGTGGGCTCACCTCGAGTGATGGGGGCAGTTTTGGGCTTCACAATATAAGAAGGGTATAAAGCTGTTAGAGGGAGTTCAAAAGAGGGTTACAAAGATGGTGAAGGGCCTTGAGGGGAAGCCTTGTGAGCAGTGGCTGAGGTCACTTGGTCTGCTCATCCAGGAGCAGACTGTGGGGAGACCTCACTGGAGTTACAGCTTCCTTGTGCCGGTAAGAGGAGGGGCAGGCACTGATCTCTGCCCTGTGGTGACAGGGACAGCAGCCGAGGGAACGGCCTGAGGCTGTGCCAGGGGAGGCTGAGGTTGGGTGTCAGGAAAAGGTTCTTCCCCAGAGGGTGGCTGGGCACTGGAACAGGGATGTTTTCACAGCACCAACCCTCCCAGAGTTCAGGAGGAGTTTGGACAATGCTCTCAGGCACATGGTGTGACTCTTGGCATTGTTCTGTGCAGGGCCAGGAGTTGGACTTGATGATCCTTGAAGGTCCTTTCCAGCTCAGCTTTTTCTGTGATTCTACAACCTTGGTTGAATAATGGCTTCTTCAGAGGAAATTATGTTCCCCTAATTTGCTGAATTTTAAGTCCACCGTTGAAACAGTGGACAAAAAAAAAAAATCTGTTGCCAAAACCACTTTTAAGAGCTTATCAAAGTACCAAGTTAATATGGATTAAAGCAACATCCTGGTTTACATACAGGTTAAAAGACAAAGTGATAAAAAGCTGCTTAGTTAAATTTCATCACAAAGCTGCATAACTATGACATACCTCAAGATTTTAAGACCCCTGTTAAATTGCACCATATGCAAGGAAGTGGTTTTTTGCAGGAGATGGACATGATAGGTGCTCCAAGGAGCTTTCAGATTTCTGTGCTTTTCAATGGTAAATTAAACACAGAATCAATAAATGCTATGTAATGCCAACAGAAAGAATGAATTAATTTAAACCATGAGTACTGAAGAGGTGTTAACTGATGGATGAAAGGCTTAGGAAGAGGCTTGAATGTTGCTGTGCATTGCTGAGCAAACTGTGTGACAGATCAAAACCCACAGTATATCCAGGACAGAAAACGGGGCTGTGTGCGTGCCAGAGCACAGCAGGGCTCTCACCTGATGCCACGTTTGGTCCTCAACAACCTGGGAGGTGCATTAGAAAATGTAAATAACTTCCATGCCATGTCATCGAGCAGACAGAACTTTTTGGTGTCATTGCAGTTTCCCCAGAGTGTTTGGATTGTGTCACACCATGGCCCGGGGCAGGCTTGGGAATGCACATGGACACTTCAGATTTGTGCTTGTCTTTCATTATTTGCTGTGACTGTCCAACTGCTTTACTGCTCTTTGTGAGCCTGCACAGCTTTTTCCTGAAACAGAGAAGAGAATGCAAGGGGAGAGGTCTGCTTTTACCTTCACCCCCTCATGCCAGGGATGGTCATTCCAAGAGGAAAGCAGACTCTTCTGGATCACCAGCTGCCAGGGCTGGCAGCGAGGCTGCGCTGGAGCCCTGGATCAGAAGCTGAGCCTGGTCAATGTTCTGCTGTGCTTGGCTGGTGACTCTTTGAGTCAAGCCAGCTGTCCTGGCAGCTTGCAGGGACAGGGCAGGCCTAGGATAGAGGGCAATTGCTTGGACTATACCTTGATTATGTTGTGATACATCAAAGCCTGCTGGATTAGGGATAACCCCCGGGTCTGCTCCCAGCAGTGGGCAGAGGTGACTGTTCCTGTCACCTGGTGACAAACCCTGGAGAGCCTGCAGGGCCGGGGAGGTGCTCCCTGCCTGCTCACTCCTCATCTGGGGCTCCTGCTCTAGGCAGGGACAGCTGGAGGCAAGAAATCTTCATATACAATACCTGCTGAAAATTTTCTCACTTAAAAAGTTTTGCTGTAGAAAGGGAGAAGAAGGGAAGATGAGGTTGTGGCGTGATTCACATACATTTCTCCTTGGGAAGGAGGAAGGAGCCGGCAAATGCCTCAGGCTTTCACCATTCTTTCCAGGTGACTAAGCAGCAATTTTATTTTTAACAAAAGCTAATGCTGGGCAAGTGGATAGAGCTGATGGTACATCTGAGAGCTCCTGTGTCACTTCCTGCATAGTGAAAATCTGCTTCGGCTGTGGGAGAGGCGTTGCATTGCGTTATATTGATTTTTCTCCTTCGGGTTGAGCGTGCCTGTGAGCTTTGTCCCCTGTGACAGATTAGGTCATCCCTGCTGAAGGTCACTGATGGTTTTCCAGCATCTTTTTCCTTGCTGGAGGTTGGCGTTTTGGCTTCCCTGTCTGTACTTGTTTTGGCCAGAAGAGGGTACTAAATGAAAGGTTAATATAGGAAAAAGTTTTCTCATGCTATCAGGCTGGGCTCAAAGTTTAGAATAAATGCTGTACTTCTGATAATGGAGAGGCTTCTAACAGACAAAAACCAATTAGAAATGCTGGTATTCTCAAACTGCTTTTCTATGCAAATTTGTTTTGGTCTATGATTAAAGCATTTGAATATAAAAATTGCCAGTCACGTAGATGACTGCTGGTTTTATTCAGTATTCAATTAGCAGTGTATGTTGTTTCACATCCTTGGTGACATCTTTTGTAGAAATTAATAAGTGATAATAATAAGGTTTTTTGTAGAAATGAAGCTATAAAAGCAGTCATGAAGTGATTTCATTAGGAACAAAAAAATAATTTACTTTAAGAATGTATATTTCAAGCTAGTGCTTGAAAGCATCAGTCTGAAGTGTTTATCCTGCAAGATTAACATGGAATTTTCACTTGCTATTTTTATCCTCTTGCCATTTCACTTCCTCTTATGTCAGAGCTGGTGTAATCCATCTCTCATTGCCAGATGTTGCCTGTCCTGCATGGGGAGGGGTGTCAGAGCCCCCTACTCTGCCCCTTTCCAGCCAGGCTTTTTGCACAAGCTTGGAATGAGATCAGGCTCTGCCTTGCCCTGCTGTTGCTGCCCATTTCTGGGAGCCCCAGGCATGGCCTCGCCCTGTCAGTCCCTGCTCCAACATGCAGGAACCAAAGTCTCCCTGCTTTAGCTCATTCTGTGACACCTCCATGGATTTGAGTTTTTTCCCCTCCCCTGCAAAACAAATGTTAATACTGTACTATTTCACTGCAAAGTTGTGACCTGCATTAAGATTTTTATTTTAAAATGTGTTGTTACTGCCGTTTTGCTAACTTCTCCAGTCTAACCTTGTATTCCCATCTGGGAGTAACTATGTGTGGAAGAGTGAAATATAACTTTTGCCAGGAAAAAAATAGGGCTTTCAGAATACATTGCTAGAAAAAAACAGGCAAGGAAGAAATAATGGTGGCATTTTTCAGCTTGAATTCTAATACAAGTTTATATTACATCTGGGAAATTCTTTCATCTAGCATTAGAATGGTATTTTTTAGGTCTATTTAGTATATAAATATGTTTATCTTTTTGTCTTCCTGTTTTGTATGTATAATAATATGAATAGTAAAACTGACAACCAAATATTTATCAGGAAATGCAATTTAAGATAGAAATCAAATGGGATAGAAATAGAGAACTGAGATTCAAATCCCAGGCAGGTCCCATCACTTCTCATCTGACTTCTGACACCACTTCCCTACTGGATGTTAATTGTCAAACAAACACTGCCAGCAGCATCTGGAGCATGTAAATCCTGGATTGGGGAGGCATCACAGAAGTGCAGCACAGTGGGGTGGAGCAGCCACAGTCCTTTGCTGAGTCTCAGCACTCTGCACCTTCCACCCCCTAAGCTGCAACCAAACGTGGAAAGCTACCATCTTTAAGGATTTTGTTTCAGAAAGTGAGAGGGTGTGAAAGAGGTGTGATCATGGCAGCTGGAACTCGACCTGGCCGATGTGAAGCATGTGTTTGCTAACTGGTAAAATAAAACGGGAAAGAATGTTCAGAAACCTTGCCGTGATCTCTGCCTGCTTCTCCAGTTTCTGCCTGCTCCCCCCTTTAGTGCTGCGACGTGGCTGCTGTCTGTCCCTGCTGGCTGCAGTCCCTGTCCTTCCAGCCTCACCCTGGGCCTTTGTTTTTTCTCTAGGAATTCTCCCCAGGCTGCTAAAGCCTCTTGAACCCCAGAGAGCTCATGTCAAGCACACTCTCTTCATCCTTCTAGGCCTGTCAGCCACCTTCCACATCCCTCCCTATGCTCTTCCTCCCCATGTGTCCTTTGCTCTCTGTGACCCTGTCACTGTCTAGCCCTTTGTCTGCCCTTCAGCAAAATCTGCTGGAAGATTTTTTCTGTAATGGTCTGAGAGGCTGCTGGCAAGACCACAAGAGTTTTGATCTCATTTTCTTCCTCCTCTGCAGCTTGGCTGCAGGAAATCTTGCCTGCAAAGCCCTAGGTAACCACTGCCTTATATGTACACTTCAGCACCCTGCTCCTTCTGTGATCCCTTCCCTTGGCCAGCCCTGCTGGCACCATCTCAGTGCCCACCTTAGGGCAGCTTTTGAGCTTTTTCTTTCTGGCTGCTGTGGGCACCACCATGTCCTGGTGTGACTCGGGGTGGTCTCTGTTGAGGGGATATCACACAGACCTCTGTAGATGTCCTTATGTACAAAAGGGGCCATGACTTCACAAGCTGACCTTGAATGAAAGCTGTGAAGGATCCACTCCTTCCTTTCCACACGCACTAAGCCTCCTGCTCAGACTGTAGCCCTTTGACATCTCTGTTAATGTACCATGCTCCACTCCATCTTTAGCAAACCTTCCTGCACACTGAGGCAAGGACTTGATCTTGATTTAAGTCTGCTTTGAGTTTCCTGTCTTTCACCCTGCTCTGTTCTAGCACTTGGGATGTTATTGACCTCTCCTTTGACTGCTGTCACAGTCTAGTGCCTCTGATGCTGGGCAGTGAGACGTGAAACCTTCCTTCTGACTGGCCCACAACAACTTTCACCAGCCTTCTGGCTTTGGTGAAATTCTCTTTATACTTGATTTCTGTACAACAGATTTGTTAAATTCCTCTGGGCTTTCCATAACAAATATTATCAAAATTCTACTGAAAAAAATCTGTGCGAATTTCCATGTGAGTCTCTTCCAAAGTGTCCTGTGTCTCAACTATAAATGGAGAGGTTTAAGAGTCAGACAATGCTGATGGTGTGCTGAGATTATCATGACCAGTGCTGTTTTACTGGGTTTGTACGCCTGTGCTTTCCTCTGCCACTGCTATCCTGTTCTGCACTAGCTATAGGCCTTTGCCAGATAGAAAGCCTTCATGTTTTCTCTTTGTGTTATACTTCCTTCTAATTGATAGAAAATACAAGAGTAGTGGACAAAATGAGCCCCAATACTACTTCTAAAATGAGTACCTAAACAAAAGCTAGAGAAGTTTACTATGTAAACCTGGATTGCTGTAACTGCCTTTGTTTGCAGCATCATCTCCCTGGAGATGCTCCGTCAAGGTGTGAGTTGGGAAGATTATTTCCACTGCCCGAGATAGAAGAGCCCTCAAAGTGAAAAGTAAAAGGGGGGAGTGCTTGCTTTAGAAAACAGCCCCATGATGCCACGTTGTGACTCTGAGAACAGATGCTCAGCTGGTGCACAAACCCACTTCCAAAGGTGGGGCTTTGAGTCCCTGTGTGGTGTTCCGGTATCACTTAATAGTACTGCTGTATTTTATATTAATCTGTGACATACTCCTTACTGACATCACCTCCTTGTACTCTTTTCTAGACTAATGCTTGCATTTCCTAGTTCTATTTACCTCTTTCAGAGGTTTGTCTGGAGATCTCTGTAGAAACTCAAATCTTTAAGTGCAGTTTAGGAAATTCAATAATTTTTAAACCTGTTTTTCCTCCATTACTTGCACTAAGTGTTCACTACTGCTGTTAGATGATCAGTATGCTGAGCAAGTCAGAAGGATTTTTCTAATTCCTAGATTTTTTGAAAACCTTGCATAGCATTTAAGCTACCCAATTCTCTCTAAAATCAGTAAGAAATGTATGTCTTCAATGCTGTGTAATGCCCTGAAAGAGTAACTGTAGCTATTATTTAATACTTCAACAGTGTTTTTCTGCCTTTGATTCTTGGGAACAGATGTAGCTTAATTAAACTATAAACTAAGCTTTCAGTGAGTGATTATCATCATTATTTATTCAGGATTAATAAGGCTGGCAAAAACAACTCCTTCTTACACTGTGACTGAAATTGTTTGTGTGTCTGTGCATTCAGGACGCAGCGCCATAAAGCCATGCATGCAGCCTGCCATAAATCCTAGCAGCTGTGCCATTTATTCTCGTGTGCAGTGTAACACAGCTACACACAAAATAGAGATTCATTGTAACCCCTCTGAGGGCCCTGGTGTGTGCCTGGTCGGTCAGCAAAGTTCAGCTCCCAACACTGGAAGCTTTCGTGTGCCAGGAGCACAGGAGGGGAAGGGAATCGTGTTGTAGAGTGCCGCACAATCAGAGAGCCCTGTAGCTGATACTGCTGCCCCAGGCTTGTGTGTTCACTTTGGGCTGCACTTTACAGCGAGTCTGCTGGCTGAGGAGGAGCTGAAACGTGAAGCAGCCCTGTCCTGCTCACCTTAGAATCAAAGACAGCAATCCGTGAGTTTGCCTCAGCGGTGATTTCAAATCCTGAGCTCGTGTGAAGAAAAGCACAAGGAGCTGCGCAGTGTGGCGAGTCCATAGAGTGTCTATGCCACGCACTGCAAAGCATTTTTCAGTCTCGTAAAGGGCTTTGCACTGGTAATTAGAGTAACTAATGCCTCGGAGCCGCAGTGCACCCAGGAGCTCCTGCTCTGAGCGGGTGCTCCTGCCTGCAGTAGTGCCTGGAGTCTGGAGGAGAGGCTTCGCCCATTAACACTGGTCTGAGAATACAAACCCATTTAGCCAGCTGTCAGGGCCTCTGGTTACTTTCAGTTCCCATCTGGACCGAATTGAACCAGTGACATAAAAGTAAAAAGCTTGCTATCCTGTTACAAATCCCCTGAAGCTCCTGTTTCACCAGCTCTCCGTACTGCAAAAGCTTTTTCTGTAGCAGCTGCCTTCACATGCTGGCTGGATGGGGAGTTCTCCCCGTCCCTGGCCTTAAAATCCGTGCAGCTTCACAACTAAATGACAGTTCCAGACAATCAGTAATGTTTCTAAAAATGCCTGGCTGTCATGAGCATCCAGGCAGGGATTAGCCCAGAGGCATCTCTCAGTCTAATTGGATAATCGCCCCTCCGTGCTGTAACGGACGCTAAGAATGTGTCCCCCCATCATTTTTCATATTATTTGCATCTATTTGGGTGACATAATTTGCAAAATGCTCTAAGTAGCTGTTGATGCTAATTACAAGGCTGCATCTGGAAATACTTCTAACTGCTATTTTTGCTATGATTTTCTAATTTAAAAAAAATACTATCAGATTTTAAAGCAATAGATTGCAGCACAGAGAAGAGAATGTGTGAACAGCCCCTTGGGATTTTGCTATTAAAAGAAGCTTTCACAGTTTATGCCTCAACTTTTGATTGTAAAGCATTATTCAATACTCTGAAATGTCATTAATTCAGCAGATAGGAGAAAGAAAGCCCCTGCAACTGTATTTTCATTTTTGTCACATAAAATTCCTCATCTTAGAATGTATTTTTTGTTATATCAGGGTAACCTTATTCCTGTGTTGACGATGTAGTGTCAGGTGCACTGCAGACTCTGTCCTCTTAAAGTAGAACTTAACCACCCCTGTTCATACACGCAATAAAACCCCATCACAATCCGTGCTGTTAAGCAACTCCTTTCATTAGGAAGAATTTGTAATGACTCCACAATAGTCATTTCTACATCTTATTTCTTTTCTGTACATCTCCCTATGAAACTCTCATCAACAATTTGTACAGATTTGGGTGTGCAATAAACTATCTCATTTAACAAAAAAAGGAAAGCAATTTATGTGAGATATGGGAGATGACTATGTAAGTTGTATTTGGAAAATGGGGGGTTTATGTCTAAAAAAAATTTATCGTAAAGGAATGCAAACTGTTCTGGACACTTTATTGCAGCTGGAATATTTTGTTTATTTCTTTTATTAAGAAAGTTAGAAGTAACATTTTGCATTTTGTTTTGTTGGTATCATGCTAAAGACTCTGTAAAATAACTTAGTTTAGTTTTAGTTGCTTCTGCGCTATCAAGCCATGCCCCTTTTCCATCAGACCATAAACCGGGCACTGTTGATGTGAGGCAGCAGTTGGGAGGGCTTGGCTTCTGTGGAAGCAGCCCTGCTCTGTCTTGCAGCGATCCTTGCTCCCGCTGTGGTCCCCAGCTCCCTGCCGAGGGATCAGCCGCTGGGATAAGCTAGCAGGTCAGGCTCCCTTCTTCCAGCCCCAGCAGAGACCCTGGTCACGCTCAGTACGGACAGGAGAGGCAGCTGTGGAAGTTCTGGTGATTTCATGTCTTGTTTATGTGGCTAGAGGCATTTCAAGGAGGAAAGAATCACTTTCCCCCCGCAGGAACACTACAGGATTTTTACAGGGGTTAAAGCCCGCAGGCCTGGATTTAGCTGAGAGATAAGAGGGAGCAGCTTCTGTTTATGCCATGCAGCTGCTGAAATGAGCACATTGCTGGCTGGAGGCATCAGCACAGCTGCTTTAAGTGGCTTATTGAATCTGAAGCTTTGCTGTTTACTGCTGCCCTTTTATTCCTTCTCAAAACGCAGACATAAAAATCGTGTTTGTTCTTACAGAGAATAAATACCTGTTCCACTCTTTCTCCAGGGAAAAAGAAAAAAATTGCTTGTTCTGAAAAGCAACACAGGAAGTTAAATAATAAGTACAAAGACTTATCACAGTTTTCTGGAGCCTGGAGAGAGCAACCACCATTTGTGAAGGGAGAGGTCAGGCCCTACTCTTTGCTTTCAGGGTAGGGAGTCCATACTCAGACACTGTATCACTTCACCCAGCTCCCCACACCACACTTACTGCTTCCCCAACACCATCCAGAGCCCCAACATCATTCAGCCCTGGGCTCCAAGGGCGCTTGGGAAGAGCCAGCAGGGAAGAGAGCAGGCCCAGGAGAGGGTGCTGCAGCTCAGATCAGCACTGCCCCTTAGGAATGGGCCCCTTTCCCCCACTCCTCACCTTAGGGTAGAGTTGTTGCTTTCTTTTTCACTTTGTTTCTTTTTTCTTTTTTAAATTGCTCCCTCTCACTGATCTCATAGGAGGTAGGAGGATTTGGGAAGAACAGAGAAAGCCTGGAGCTGTAATTAAGGCACTGAGTGAGCATCTCTGAGCCCAGCCTTGGGCAGGCAGGGTGGAAGATAGTCAGCACATGAACTCCTGCTGTTCTTCACCCCCTCAGTGCACACAAGGAGCAGAGTTGATGCTGGGATGCCCCAAGCTGGTGCCAGTTTGTACTGCCTGTGCAGAATCTGGAATAGGACTAGGTTTGTAAAAACAACTTCAAAGCACAAAGGTTTTACAGGGCAACCTCTTTTCCCTGCTCCTTTCCCAATGTGGAGCCTGGAGAACTGGGATCTCACAGGCTGGTTTTTCAGTCTTTGATACGTGTGCATAAAATGCTGTAGTGTTGGTCAGTGCCTCATAGGCATGTAAGAAAAAGGGAACAAAAGAGATTTCAATTATCTATAAAACTCAATGGAATAATTAAATCTCATGCTGCTGAGGCTGTATAAAAATTAAAAAAAAAATGTTGGCAGTCACCTGTACTTTGTTTATTTTGAGATGTGGAACTATTCAGTAGAGCATACCAGTTTGTTAAATTATTTTGTTATAAATGCCTGTATACAATGTGAATTCAAATCAAAACAACTGGCTACTAAGGAGCCAGCAACAACACAGTTCCTGTATGAGCTTGTGAAAGAAGCCAGCCTCCATTTTAATTTTAGATATGGGCCTGGAAACATCATAAAGCTTAAATTGAATAGTATAGAGTGAGTAATTGCAATCACACTGTAACTGTATCTAAAATTGAGGAACCATTTAAATATCTTTCCAGAGAAGAAGACCCCATTCTTTTGTAGAAATAAGGTTTCAACAATAGAAATACTTTAATAAAAGCCCTTATTGAGAATTGAAATTAATTACTGGACTGCATAAAAGGACATAAATGATTGAATTAATACAGAAATAATTTGTAATATTAATTCAAATATAAATTCACTCTGGAAAAAACCCCTTCAAAGTTACTGCTTCAATGGGAATCTTCCATTGACTTCAGGAGGTGTAGCTAGGGCTGGTGCCGGTAGCGGAGCTGGAAGGAATGACTGGAAAAAGACAAGCAGTGACGGAGTGCGTGGGTGTGCACGTCTCAGGGAGTAGGGTTCCCGGAGGTGCTGTGGGCATGGGCTGCAGCTGTTCTCCCTGTGCAGGGGCTGCACCACCAGCTCACAAAGTCTCCTGCCACAGGGGCTGCTCGAGGCAGCTGTGCTTGGCTCTCCTCTGGGCCCCACAGCAGCTTCCAGCAGAAGGAATTGGGGTTAATCACCCGCGGTGGTGAGGAGATTGACTGGAAGCCTGTACAGCAGCAGGTGTAAATTACAGGCCTGAGTAGTGTCAGGATAGGGTCAGATTAAGCAGGGACCTGGCAGGCACTGAGCTGTTCTGGGGCCAACTGGCCTGACCCCAGGGCTTCCCCAGCTCCTGTGGGGCAAAACCGCCCTCAGTGGGAAGTGTCCAGCACGTGTAGCCCAGGCTGTGCTCCTGCTGATGCAGGCACATCTCTGTCTCAGGGTATGCAGATGATAAGAGCTCTTTGGTGCTTTAATGTCTCTGAGTGCCAAGGATTTATATATCCTAGCATCCCTCTGCACATAAATCCCACCACAGCATCAGGTATTGATGCAGCTTATCTGTTAGTTGAGGAAAAAATCTCTGTCCTTGAGGTGCTTGTGACTGGAATAGAAAGAAGTGACTCATCCAGAAATCTCCACAACCTGCACATCCCACCAGTACCTCAGGTTTGTAAGGCAGTCCGTAAAAATGTCCTACACTGATTCCTGCTGTTTGTGATCCAGGTGGTCATTAAAGACTGTCTGTGTGCAAGGGAAAAGAGCTTGGATGCAGTGGGAAGTGTTAATCTCCCATCTCTAGGTTCTGCTGTGAGGACGTCTGTGAGCTGGGAAGAATCAGAGCTGGGTTAGGTAGATGGACATACCAACAGGAGCATGTGGCAAAGGGTACTTTAAAATTAAACTTTTTTTACTCACCTAATTAAAAATGGCTATGCTGTTCATTTAGTGTTTCTGTGCTAGAGCGTACATTATCTACTTCAGGCTATTGTGCAGCTTGAGACAGTTCTAAAAGGAAGAAAATGGCTATTCTGAATAGAAAAAGCTCCTAAACTATAATTACAGCATCACCATTTAGATCTGGTGATTTAGCTACAAATGTCACCGCAGTAACTCAAGAGCAGATGCACAGCATGCTCTGTTCATGTGCTAACTGCTGAAATTTTTTCCTTTTCTCCTCAAATTTTTTCTCCCCTTTTGTTTAGGCTGGATTTGGTGTTGGGATATTTTCTAACAGCTCCCATGAACTGTTATAGCCTTGGCAGAATTAACCCTGAAATGTATTTGTCATACTGTGTGTAGCCAGGCTTAAACTAATAACGGGTGCTTTGGAGAAACAGGGGGAGCTTTAATCTGCTTTGTAGCCTGGGTTGTAGCAGCACTAATGCTCTTCTCCTCCAGAGCTGCACCGTGCCCTTGGGAAGTGGCCTTTGGGGGCTGAGGACCTTCGCAGGGTAACAATATACTCAATACACACACAGCTCCTGAGGCTGCTGGGCAGAAACTGCCCTCCTTGCTTTCTTTAGATGGTCAGGAGGAAACTTCACCCTGCACTCTGTTCTTCCTGAACATAGCGTCTCATAAAGGACAGGCCCCATAGCAAGATGAAGAAAGTAACACATACAATATTCTGGAGTGGCTTGGGTCAGCTTTCTAGCACAAGAAGCCTGTTTCTCTGAAAACTTGGAAGCTGCCAGACTGCCAGACTGATAACAAATGACCAGGACAAAAAAATAAATGACCCTCGTGCAGCTGGCCAGGTCCCTCAAAGATGGCTGTGTCCTTGCCTGTCCGCAGCCAGCGCTGTGAGCGCTGCCATTTGAGACCACGGAGATTTTAGGATGCCACAGGATAAAGGCTTTGCAGAAATGACTGCTATTACTGTTCTGATTGTTGTTATTACTGCCATAATTATGATGATGGTAAGAGCCAAAAGCCTAAGAGATTAGCCCATTGATCCAATTTGAGGTAGCTTCTCAAATTTTCAAGCTATTTACATACAATGGACAAAAGAGAGAAAAAGAGAAGCTGGTTTATGAAATTGGATCCAGCAGTGTTTGAGCTGAATGCATTCCAGCTTGCAGCCAGTAGAGCTATTAGGGACTGAAGGGGAGGGGAAGAAAAAGCTTTGATTAATTTTCCATCATGGTCCTGTACTTGTTGTCCCTTGTATTAAACATAAGGAAAATTCTGTAGCATTTGCAAGTTGAAACTTGTGTGGGGCAAATGTTTTATTGATGCAGAATTTGCTGGATGCCCTTATACAGATCCATTTCAGTCTCATAAGCACATTAAAATCTATTTTAGATACCTATATAGAATGGTCAGATACCAGGAAAATTCCTCTTGGATCCCTTGGGGTGCAACTCTCTCCTTCTGCAGTGTCATCCTGTGGTGCATAGTTCTGCTGTATCACTGCAGACAAATCAATTCCCTGGCCCATTACATTAACCCATGAGGCTCTGATAGCTTCCTTAGCACATGGAGAAGCTTTTCCTGCTCTTTTGAAGGTACAGGAGGAGCTCTCTGCTAAGGACAGAATGCACCGATGGTGAGCAAGGCACAGGCAGCACTGCAGAGCTGGATGATGGGACATAGCACGTGGGAGCAGTCTTTCCACACACGTGGAATATTGCTGTCCCCTGACAGTTCAAAGTCCATCACTTCAGAAATGAGGCTGGTGTGAGATTGGCTGCTGCATCACCTGTGGTGACAGCATCTACCAACTGCTGCCAGTTGACTGGCATGTACTGTGAGAGAGAGAAACAGGTCTTTACACACTGGGATAAGAGAGACCAGCTCCTGGCCCAGTATTTCTTGGGGAACAGTAAAGTGTAAGTTTTCCACTGCTTGTCATCTTCTCACTTACACATGCCTGCCTCTGAGGGTGCGAGAACACTTTTGAATTCTGTCTGTCTGCAGAGAAAGACTGTGCTCACCAGAGGGGTGTTTACATGGGAGAGCGCTAGGTTTTGTACCCATGCAGAATTTGACTTGGTATACTTAAACTGTTTTCACATTCATAAGCAAATACTACTGTAAATAATAGTTTAGACCTTCTGTAAACATTCATTGCCGTGGCCTAGAAAGAAAAGTTTGTGCTCTGCACTTTAATATGCAGCTGTGGTAATTGAAATGTGTGAAAACAAAGAGTCTTACTGGAACTGACATTGTGGGAAACATCAGGAATATTCCTGAAGCTGATGGGAGGTAAAAGCTTTTGCAGTTTAAGTGTGCCCTTGGGTTCGCTTGCAAAATGTTTGTCCATGCTCATATTGGAAGTAATTGCTAACACTTGCAGCTCCACAGTATGCTAATAGTGCTTCCTTTCTAAGGTAATGTATGAAACTGCCTGGAAATTAGTGGGGGAAGAACTGGGATTAGATTTCTTACTTTTGCAGGAAGGTTTTCCTGATCTTATTTGTTATCTAAAGCTTTGGTTTTTCAAGGGATTTCAGCAAGTGTCCATAGGTAAGTTCCACTATGCTTTGTTTTCATAGGCTCCTTTGAAAATTATGACTCAGTGGCTTTAGATAAAACATTAGAGCAATTCCTGTTATTGCTGTTCTAATGCCATGAACACAGACCCTGAAAGCTATTTCTGTTCTGCTTGGGCAGCTTGAAACAGTATATTATGCGAATCTGTACCTTCAATCTGCACTGAATTTGGCCTGTTTTGTCACTGGTGCCAGAATATTTGCCAAGAGCCACCTGAAGCTTTTTCTCCAGAGTGACTGGCTGAATTGCATTTACTCCATGCTATCTGGCATTGCTGTCAAGCACTCCATTGACTGAGAAGTGTTTAGTGATTACAAACTCCAAGTTAGTCAGGTAATGCAAAAAGATTAAGTTAGCATCTATAAGCCTATCAAGATGAAGCAGAAATATTTTATGCATAAGTGAGTTATCATTGACAAACAAGGGAGAACAATATGTGTAATAATAGAGATAACAGTTATGGTGAAATAACTCATTAATATTTTTCAAATAAGGGCTTTGGTCTGCACCTCATGTCCAGCCTGGGTCAACCCACCAGAGAAACCCAGATCTTGGGTTTTTCTGTTTTTTTTCAGGTAGGTTTGTTTGTTTGTTTTAGAGGTATAATGTGGTAATTCTCTGCCCAGATTTGTTGCAGGTATCAAATAGTCAATATGTAAAATAGTTCAACCCTACATAAAGTGTTGATTTTATGCAGAAGTATGAGAAGTGTACATGATGTACAAGTACAATGAGATTTCCATTATATGATTAACTGAGTATAGGTCAAATTTTAAGTCATATGATAATTATTCTGTGAACATGAATGTACTTCCTTACAGTATGTTTAATAGAGCTGGATTCCGTTATAGCTAATAGTTAAGCACAGCTTTTGAATTTTAAAATCTCAGAGAAGCCAAGAAATGAAAAAGCATAACACAGATTTCCAGTTGTTCATCAGTCTGATCCTGACAGAATTTCCGGGGGTTGTTGCTGCATCTGTATTTTACTGGTAGATCGCTGACTGCCAGTGGAGACATCCAGAAGCAAGCCTTTTGTTTTTGATGCTCCAGAAACAAACATCTGGAAATTAAATTTGGGTTTCTTGCCAAGATCTAGCAATACAGAGTTGGTCAGAAAATGTCTCACATGTCAAGCCAAATGTTCCTAAGCCTTTCCTCTGGGAAATGATAGAGATGATCCATTTAGGCTGAATTATGATGAACTTGAAAAGCTAGAAGCATCTCTTTTCGCTCTTGAGCTGCACGTAAAGTCAGCCCAGCTGTGCTTTGGCCAAAAGAATATAACAATTTAATCAACCCTCCCTCAGTCACCGGTATAATTGCAGGCCAACACAGAGCAGCCAGTCTGGAGACTTCAAATCTTCCTGCCAGCACAACTATGCTGTGTGTCACAGAACACCCGCACAAGGAAGGAGAATATTCCCATAAGGGTCTTGTGAGGCTGATCAAAGCAGATTTTTTCTGCCACTGCTGATATGCACAAGTAAGCAACTTCTGTGCAACTCTGTCACGCTGTTGTAGCTCATTCAGACACCTGGGATCTGCTCTGAGTTAATGGATAAGGATTTTTTTCCTGAGTTAATGGATAATGTAAAGGATAAGGATTATTTCTAAATTTTCCCAATCTATCAATCACTTTCCCAGTGCAAGTTGCATCCCTGCACCACTACAGCTGCTGTACAGTTTTACAGTAAAATATGGCTTCTGGGCAAAATTTTTAAATTATTTACATTTACATGTAAATTTAAAATTTACATGATTTAGTAGGGTGTATGTTCTTTGCCATCCTTTCAGGAGGCAAATGCATGGTCAGTGGCTTAGGTTCAAGAAACATGGCCATGGTCTCCAGATTCCCTATGAACCCCTTCTTGTGGCTGCTGATAATGTTCTGTTCCAAAACAATGGGGATGAGTAGACCTCCTCCAGATAAATGCAACCTCCTGCACTGTGGTCAGTGCAGGTACCAAATAACAGTTGTTTCTAGAAATTTTGAGTCCCTTTTGTTAATTCCTGAACTTTTTTCAACTTGTCTTAACCAAAGAAACAGCAAGTTGTGCATGAAAACAAGAAGAAAGCATGAAGGGAAAAAAAAATGTAAGTCAATAAAGTATATTGAACATGCACAGTTATGGGGGAAAAAATATAAAAAATCTCCTCCAAAATGTAGACCTGTGAAAACTGTTTTTAAACCGGATGCAGTGTTAGTAATCTAACTGCTGCCGTCCCCTTTATCCTGCAAAATGCTCCTGTCTATGGCAGAACGAGCTGGAATCAGTAGTTAAATCCTCTTTAAATAAGCAGCAGTTTCCAAATTGTTTTTGAGCTTAACACATGGCACGTGGGCCTTCCACAGCTCTCCTGCCTGGAAGGCATCTTTGGTAGGATAACATGAACTATTCCACCAGCGTTCCAGGGCGTAACTGCACTGCGAGGACTCGGAACAGCTCAGTAAGAGCTGCCAGGATCACATCTGTTACCTGCCGGGGCGGTGCTCAGATGCCTCTGATCTATCCCAGGTGTCAAAGCTGGGAGCATTCCGTCTGTAATGTATGAATTGACGGGAGTTTAAAGTCTGGTGTTCGGATGGACTGCAGCTGTTGGGTGCCCTTCACCTCTCTCCTTCACACAGCACCATCAATTCTCAGCTGAAGAACAGCGCCTGTGCTTTTGTATTTTGTGTTTAGCTGTTCAGACTGTCAAATGTTCTTATGGGAATGACCTTACAAACTCTTCAGTAATAAAATCCTGCAGAAAATCCCAGCTCGGCCCAGGATAACTGCTCCATTTGCATCCCAATACAAGGAGCAGCACTTGTGATTCCTGGCTTGCGTGCCATGGTGAATTCTTTTGATTCCGAGCAGCGAAATGGCTGAGGATATGCACAGCAAGGCAGATGGGATTGATTCATTAGAGTTCAGTAGGTTATCATTACTGTAGGAATAGGTAATGACATATTCTAATTAGAAAAAAGGACTCAGTGGTTAGGGTAAATTACAGGCTAGAGCTGATTCGACCCCAATCAGTACAAATGAGGGTACAGTGCTCCATCATGCCGACAGCACCAATAGCATCAGGGTTCAAAAGCCATCTGTTCCTTCCAGCCTTTTAAAGAAGTGTGCTCAAGGGTGTTTCTAGGACTGTGGTGCTTCAGACTTCAGTCTATCACACAAATGGGAGGGAGCTGGGCTTCTGCAGGGCAATCATTCTAATTCTCATTTAGGTCATTGTAATGTTTGGGTAAATTTTAGCTCAGAATTGTCATAAATATGTTAGCTGGAAACTTTAGCTAAGTATTATTTAATATTTACTTGCAAGTAATAGAACTAACAGTTCATTCAGATGAATACACAGTCTTTGTTTCTCAAACTCATGGATTGGTTTGGGTGGTCTTGGGCTTGGATAGGTATCAGCATAGTATCTTACCCTCTGATCTCGTATTTCTGGTCATTTTTGCAAGCCAAAGGACGGAAAAAGAGTGTTTAAGCCATTTCAAAGGAGATGATAACTTTGGAGCATAACTTCAAGGGAATGGAAAAACGAAGGGAGGCTTTTCACATCAACTACAGCAAATGCAGAAAGGGGGAAGGAATGTCTAAGCCAGTTGCATAAATAAGTGAAAGGGTTCACAACAAACGTGAGAAAACAGGGTGTTTAAAGTTTCACCCACCTCTTATTCAGCCCCTTCACAGCTTTAGGGGACAGTGCCCTATTGCACTCTGACCTCTTAGCAGGACTCAAGCAGCCTGGGCACCTTTGTGCCTGGCTGTGGGGGGATGAGAAATCAGGGACGTGATGAAGAACTGTCACCAGGTACTCACAGCTGGAGTCCCACCCGCTCCCGAAAAAATGAAAGCAAGGAAGGAAGGGCTACAATCTTGCAAGTCAACCTTGGAATGTTTCACTTTGATGAAAATGTGCAATTAGCAGTCAAGGTCTTGGTGATAATCAAAGACTTTGTGTTTAAGTATTCTACTTATGGATGAAGTCCTTAATTGCTGATGAAAGTTATTTAAGGAAGAGCATATATTGAAAAGTCTGACTTAAAGTCAGTGTAAATTATTTTATAATGAAAACCTACTGCCATGTAAGCTGAAATATGGGGTTTTTTTTTGGATCTATATGCTATTTTGGAGTATCAGGAATTTTAAAAGAGGTATATTCTATTATCCATATCCCATTTCTATTGAAATGGAAAAATAAATCAGTTAAAGAAGACTTTTTCATACAGTCCAAATGTGGAAGAAAATTGCTTGGATATTATATCATATGATTTGGCAGAATTTTAAATAATGCAAATAGAATATTACTAAGTAAAGCTTATTTGTCAGAATATAACATTTAATTGAGAATAAGAATAAATGTTTAATTACAGAATGAGAAATAATATTTTTTAAAATATGGTAACTTTGTAATTTTTGCTTTTTTATGGCTTAAAAAACCTGACAGAAATACAAATAAGTAAAAATACAATCAATACTTCATTAAAGAAGTGACA
Organism: Pardalotus punctatus; assembly: GCA_013400915.1. NCBI lineage: Eukaryota > Metazoa > Chordata > Aves > Passeriformes > Pardalotidae > Pardalotus > Pardalotus punctatus. The sequence goes on along the minus strand of VZTX01003600.1, from coordinate 1,279,718 downwards.
AGGTCCCAAATATAAACTGAGCAATATTGTGCAAGAGCAACCTCTCACTGGTACAACACTTGTGTGGTTTCAATTCCAAAAATAGGGAAATAACCTTGGAGTAAGCTTTCCATATTAAAGCAGCTTTCTTCAGTTGACAAATATTGGCAAAAAGTCTTATGAAAAACACAGCTTTTAAATGAAATAAAACATAGGTATATATAATGTAGCCAACTATAAAGTACCTTGTAAAAACAGTTTGGGAAGTCAGAGAATTTTCTTTTTGTTCCCCTTTTATTTTTTTCTATGTAATTCTACACCATTCATCATTTTTTTCCTAAAAGGATTAGCTAAAGTGGAATTTAGATTCCCTACCCTACTTAGTTCAAGTCTTTAAATTTATGGATTGCTGATGCTTACCTCTTTGGGAGAGAGGTCTCTGTTCCTCAGTCAGTTATTTTTCACACCTTTGGACCCTGTCCTGCCTAGGCAGCTGCTCAGGACCTCTTAAGCATCTCCAAATGGTGCTAAAGTTGGACCTGGACCCCTTCCAGCGAGGAAAAAACACTAAATTGAACTAGTTCTGTTTACTACAGCTGTATCCAAGGTCAAAATGCTCAAGAGAAAGGATGTTTCAGTCACAGCCATGGTTTAAAAAAGATTAGAAATAAATAATACAATCTCACACTTAGTGGCTGTTTAATGCTGACCACTCCCATTCCTGGGTGAGCATCTGGGCAGACCTGGGTCTAAAGAGCTTCCTGGGTGCATTCCAAACCACCCCCATGTTCCAGTCACTCCTGCTGCTGCTCTGGGGACACTTCTGCAAGACAAATCTGCTGTCTGAACATCCAGAAATGTCAAATACTTCTGAAGATTTGGCTTTGTGCCTTACTGAAGTTCATGCAGCAAATTTTTATAGCAGAAGCAGGATGCAAAATTCCGGACCCCAACTCTCTGGCCTTAACTCCAGTGCACCACGGGCCATTAATTTTAATGTGACAAAGGTTCTTTGTCAGAATGACAAGAAAAATATGCAACTAAACAACAGCATCCTGTCTACTACTGCTAGGCCATATTTTGTTACTGGAGTATTATGTTGACACAACACCTTTTATCCAGGCTAGAAATCACCGTATCACATAACTGGAGCTGTGACCTGCAGTGCAGGGAGCTTAATTCTGAATAACTCTGTCTCTGCCCTGAGGTAAAGAATCAGACTTTTAGACTTACTTTAAGCATTCCTTGATCTGCTTGGACTAGGGGCAAGATGAATTCCTCTTTTATGCTCCTTAAAGGCTCCTGTGAGAGCACAGAAGCATTAGTTTACAAAGCTTTAGGATCATGCTTCCCTTGTCATGGCTGCTTTTTGATCATGAAGTCCATCTTGGTATTCCATCAATGGATTTGATCACATTGGGAATAGCTTTACTGGCAGTTAAACATGTGCTCATGTAATTTCCATGTATTAAAATTTGAAGGGAGGGCAGGAGCAAGGTGGGGAGAAAAATTCCTTTGCTTTAAAAAGGCAAAAGTGATTTAACACCTTGTTGGATGAAGAGGGCAAAAAAAGAGCTCAATTTCAGAGGTTTTTTGATCAGATTAAAAAGTGGTAGGAATCTTTGCAAATATAGTTGAATAGCAGAAACTCTGTGGAAAAGGAATTCACTTAGAGGGAACATCTTTTAAATTACAACTTATTAATTAAATAGGTCTTCAACAGCAGATGTCACTGAAGCCTTAAGATTTAAGAGAGGATTTCAGAAGGCAGAGGAACTGAAACAAATGAGCCTTGGTGTCACTTTAATCTTGATCATACTTAGCATGTACATTACTTTTATTACTCTGAGATTCTCATCTCTAGAAGATGCAACAAATTGGCATTTTTTTTATTGCACTCAGTGTTACATTTGACTCCAGCTTCACTAATTTATAACTGTGTTTAAGTTTTTCTCCTTAAAATTGCCTTTCATATTTATAGCTCAACCTTATCAGCAAAAAGGCATATAGGAGACATTCGGATAAAGATTATTCATATTAGCCTCCAATCTTCAGCCCTGATTAGACTTATCCTGTTCCATGCAGCCCTCAGAGAGGAATGTATTATTGTAGCCGCTGCTCAGTTGTCCCAGTTTTTCAGGTCTTCATGCTGCTGTTTAAGCAGAAGGAAGCTTATTATCTGTGTTTGTAGTAGCCCTGATTGGTACAGCTCAGGACGAGGAAGTTGTGTGTAAGCAGGGTCAGACTGATTTTTTTGTGCCTGATTTTAACCTTCCCTTCTATTCAGCCTGTTTCATCACCCTGTGTTAACATAACACAAATGTAATTCCACTTTTTAGCAAGAAATTGAGCCAGCCTATCTGACTGCTCTAAAATAAAGTGAGTGCACAGTCACCATCAATTAGGGCTGGTGTGGATAAGCCCAAAAAATCCCTCTGGATGCAGTTATAAAACATCTATATCTGGTTATGTATGTTAGACACCTGCATTTTTAAACACCTTTTGATTAGGGTGTGAGACACTGGGTTATCCAAGCTGAAACTTTCACGGAGGAAGCTTAGGAGAATGAAACTACAACTCTTCATTTCATGCCCTGTTGAGATGATTTGCATAAGAAAATTTAGATAATGGTACAAACATCATGTGCTTTCCTGTTAAAATGTATAATGTGAAAAAGGCTATTTTTTTCCTATTTTCATCTGCTTCTATTAAGCCACAGAAAAGAAGTCAGTTTCCCAAGCTCTTCTGTATAGCTTCCTAACCTAAAATATCTGAAAACGCCATTATTCATTACAGTAATTCATTCCTGGTGTGTAAAAATAATCTGGAGCAAGGTCAGAAAAACACCTCACATTAAAATCCTAACCTTAAAGTGCAGGAATTGCAATGAGATGGTCTGAGCCCACAGCTAAACATGCTGGATTTAGGTGGGGTGAAGAGGGAAGAAAAAAAGCCCAAGGGAGGTGGACACCTCCTGCTGTCCCATGTGAGCACAGTGGGATGTGGCACAAGAACTCGCAGGTCCTGGGATGTGTTTGGCATCACGTGGTTGAGCAGAGCTCCCCGTGTCTCTCCCTGTTCCCATCACCTCACGTGGCAGGGCTGGCCCCGGCTTTGGGAATAATCACACGCTGCTTTCTTGCCCAGTGCAGCACAGGGAAGGCTGAGCTCTGCTCGACTAACGCGGATGAATAATGAATACTGTGCTGGAGATGTTCGGGCTCAGTTCCTACACTCTTTGTAAATCACTGAAAGCGTTAGTAATGCTCCTGCTTTATTATAAAAATTCACTGAAGGACACTCGTGATGATTCACCTGAGGAATTTCTGAGCTGCTCTGCTTTGTGGAAGAAAATCTCACTGTATTGAGCTGATAAGATTTCCTGGCACACAAACAGGCTGTATTTCATGCCTTTGATTTTAGCTAAGTGATTGCAAATAATGAAATCTGTATTGCCTGTTGCTTGTGAACAGCCATAGGCTGAGAAGACTTCCAATTCTTAGCTGTGCTCTCCAGGGATCAATGGGAATACACCTAGACAGACTCCATATAAACAAACAAGAAAAAAAATTTCAATTTATACTGTAATATTGTCACAGGTTCTGTAAGACATTGTTGAAGAACGTCATCATCTCAGTTTTACCTGTTTGATTAATTGTTCATCTCCAAATTGCTCCAAAAGAAAGAGTACTCTCAGGCACAGAAATAAATGGGGCAGCATACAGATGTTGACAAGCTATTTAAATATGTCTGTGGAGCAAAACACAACTTCTGCAAAGAAATCAGAGTGAAAGAAGAGGCAGTAGGTCATAGTGATAGAAGAATTTCTGAGGGGAATAAAGACACATCACAGGCTGTACCATAGTCATTGTAGAGGACAGCAATCAAAAAATCACGACTCTGTTAACAGCACATGATGATAAGCAAGCAAAGGCTGGAGCACAATGTATGTACCCAGAGGAAGGGATGTGCACTCATAGGCTTGGAGCTCCTGAATAATGAATGCTGAGCCATTTAACTAGAGAATTTCTCCAAACCAATTTTTTATGCAGTGTTTGTTAACTGGTGATAACACTGGCAGACACTGAGGAAGGAGCATCCGAATATCGTCTTTTCCCTTGCTGCTGTTATTCTGCATCTGTTTCAGGCAAAAGGCAATTTTAAGAAACCATTGAAGAATTCTGAAATAAACAATTGCCAAAGCAGAGTATTAAATGAAACACATACTTTAAAATACATATTGATTACTGAGAATGTGCATTTCAGAGCTGATCTGAGTGTTGTTATGTCCAGCTGCGACAGCTGTGCTATAAAGAGAGATTGTACCAAATTGCCAGTTGCCAAGCAGAGAAGCCGAGGTGGCCAGGACAGCAACAGAGGCTCCTATGTTTGTTTGGAGACTTGCCTCAGTTCCCAGCACTGCAGAACACTTCTCCAAAGCAAGGATGCTTTGCCTGTCCTAAATTTAATCTAGTGGAAGAAATCTTTTAGATTATAGCTATGTCCTTACTGACCCTCAGCTCTTAGCAGTGGGTCGTGGTGCCAATATCTTAATTTTTCATTTTATGCTGCTTGCTTTAGCAATGTGTTCTTTGGCAGGCAGCCATGTCTACGGCACTCTGCTATTAAAATGTCTGCTCTCTGCTGCAGCTGTCCATTTACTTTATGAACTGATCAGCCAGTCGAATGTAATTTAAGAGAATAGGGATAAGTCATAGCTGAGGGCACAAAGTATCAGCTGATGTGCTGTATGCAGGTCTGTCCTTCAGAGATTTTTGTACCTTACTTGTCATACTACATGTTTATTTTTTAATTAGTGCATAATGTGAAAAGGATGACTTGACATGCTGCACATAGTGGGTGAATAACACCAATCCTGCCCTTGTGGAAATACTCTTGGTACCAGGAGCACTCAGGAATGACACAGTTGTCAGAGTGAACTGAGCATAATACTTCTCCTACTTAAATGTTATTAAAGGTCTAGAGGGCAGGCTAATTTGACTTTGTAATGGCATTAGCTTTAACATTTAAATGAAGATGGCCAATTCATAGGAGACACTCTCATACTAGAACCAGACCGTAAACTGGATTTTTACGTGAGAGACATTTCATAGAATGTCCTATTTGCCTATAACAATGGTCTGTGAGAGAGGGTGGAGAGGGTGCTTGCTGAAGGAAAGGAAACAGAAACAGCTACTGATACAACCCAAGCACTGGGCTGACATCATGTCTGGTAAACAAGGGAGGAATGGAACCAGAAATTAATGGATTGTAATTGATGTGCTGGCAATTAGAACTAACTGGCAGGCAGGGCACTTGGGGGGTGACTCTGCTCCTTATGTTTTCTGAAGTGATTAAAAAGTGTGGGAAGTGGCTGTGGAGAAAGGCTGGGAGGATGGAAGGAATTTTGCTGTCATCTCTGCCATCTTTAGTATCCCTGGGATTTGGAGAAGCACCCCTGCTTCCCCCACACCCTCCTCAAAACCGCATCACTATTGGGCCTGATCCAGGGATGTACATTGATTAGATAAGGCAGAGACAGGGAATGCTGAGATTGCAGTCTCATCTCCACCAGCAAACAAAATCTGGGACAACCTCTTCTTTCTTCTCTGCCTTATTTTACTTCTCCCAGCCCTTACTTTTAAAAACTAGGCACTAGCAAGCCATGAGAGACTGCGTCTCAGTATTTCCACGAACTGCTGGCCTGAGAGGCAGCTCAAAGCAATGCCTGAAATGGCTCAGCAGTGGTGTCCCTTTGCCAAGTCTCCGAGCAGCCAATGGGGCTGAGTGCTTGAGTTCATTCCTATAAGAACTGCCAAGCTGCCAAGGCTATCATATAGATACGCATACCTGACATATATTCTTACAGATATAAATAGATGTAAAAAATGGAGATAGGAAAATGAATGATAAAAATAAAATTAATGATAAAAATAAGCATAAAACCAAAATATGGATCTAGTTTTTACTCTTAAGTACAAATAAGGAAGCACCAGATCTGTCATAATGATGATTTTTGTCCCTTCAGTAAGAAAAGAAACACCTTTGTAGACAGAAGGTCTCCAGTATATTTCTTCCTTCTCATTCTTCCCCCCAGTTTATCTGTAAGTTAAACAGTACAGAATTTACTACGCTATTTAAGATACAGTCTCCCGCTGTTGACTGCATTTTGATATGGAAATGTATTCTCACTTGTATATATTATTTTACAGAACTCAGTGTTGCAGAGCAAATATAAAACCCATTCTCACTAGTCTGGTTTTACTCTTCCTGTTTACTATCCACATGGATGAACTTTCAGTGCCAGCTTCGTTCCCTCTTGGCAGTGACCAAAGACCATCTAATATAGAGCTTTAAACATATCATGAGCCTTTAAATAAGTAAATTTCATATGAAATTACATGCTCTACAAAGACAGAAGTAATGGATAATAAGATCTTTATCTCAAAGGAGCTGTAAAGGGAACACAGTGAGATTTAATTCACTGTCACCAACTGGGTCACATCTCAGTGCAGGCATTGTATTATTTCTGACAGACAATATGGTCTGATGGCTATTAAAAGAGCAACAGAGTAAGTTTTAGTCCTAAGCTAGTCCTCAGAGATCAAAGTGCCAGTGAAAGATGGTTTTCTCAGTGGTTATCAGCATTTCAGTCTTGTGACCATGTGCTCTTCATTCTCTAAGGTGAATCTTATGTTAGTATTTGGCAAAAAGGCCTGACTAATTAGACATGGGTCCTGCAGTGTCTTTTCCTCTGAAGAGGATTTGCTAGCTCCGAAGAGAGATGTGCTGGCAGTGGAATATATATTCCCTAAAGCTGTTTCAAAGTCATGTAGAAATAGAGGATTATGGTTTTCCAGTTCCTTAATCTGGTATGTTTATCATCATAGCTTTCTAAATTTGTAAGAAGCTCAAATCATCCTCTATTGAATTATTAATCATGGAAATATCTGAAAAGATCCATCAACATATCTGTGGGTTGCTTTTCTTTCAAATTAACTTTTACTGTAAGAGCTGACATTTATCATCAGCTGTGGACCCCTGTAGTAAGTCTTGGTGATAGCAAGCTGGAATCAACATAATTTTGGGCAACATCTTGGGGACGAAAGCAGGCAGCTCAGTGATTTTTATGATCCCTAACAGTAGTGAGAGATTAGGTATGTATTTTTTTTTAAATGAAGACCTGTTGAGGATGCAAAAAAAGACTGTGTCTCCCAATATACCCTTAACTAAGTGCCTAATGTTTAAAATTTATTTATGAGGGTGCATTATTTTAGGCAATAATTCTGTATGTTCATCATGCCTAAGCCAAAAGCTTGTGAGCAAATGTTTGCATATCCATCATGCACCTCTAGGAAGTACGTCTTTGGAATTAATTATTTTAAATAATATTTGAAAATAAAATATTGAAACTAAAATCTTACCCAAGTTGATACTAAATCTACAATTAGTACCTGGAGGAGCAGGACAGAACTAGAAGTGTCAGAGGACTGCAGATTCTTGCTTCAGCTTTTTTAAAAGCCAATAGCCTTGGTTACTGATGTACCAACATTGCCAGGTAAGCATTTCTGTGTTTAGAACTACAGTGGCCTTCCAGGACTCATGAAATGGCATTTATTCATTCAGTGACAAAGGGAGAGTCACAGAAACTGATTTAGAAAGCAGATCTAATGATGATTGTGTTTCTATCCGACACTTACATTTTAATTCACTCACTAAATATGCAAATTGTATATTTAGCTAAGTACTTAAAATTGGCCTCAGGTGTAAAATGTTACAGATTGTACTTGTGTCTCCCCAGTGATACCCCTGTGTATCTCTCTCATTAGGGGATGCCCCCACAGGAGCATCAGGAATTAAAAGCAACATGGAGCAAGTGCAAAGCAGGGGCTTCCACCACTTCAGGGAAACACGACAGGAGTATTTTTTTCACATCTCTCTTCAATATTTCATGAGACCTGATCTTCTCTTACTAACAAGGTCATCTTCTCCTTCTGATGTGAAAAACTGTTTTCTATCTCATTTAGTAATTTTCTGATTCCCCTTCTTCCTAATCTCTTATTTCCCTCTGTCTTCTCCTGTCTTTGGACCACTCTGGGCCATCTGCATCTAGAGAAATGATACTTCATATTTCTATCTGCAGCTGCTGCGATGTTTTCCAAAGCAAAATTCTTTCACTGGGACTATAGGAGAAGCACAGCTCCAGGGAAAACTAAGGCTTATTTCTCTTAGCTAGAGATACTGCTCATGATTTAGGTGCATCAACAGCACAGGTGACTATTTTCATAGTATTGAAATATGTCACTTTAAAGGCACACTGTCACACTGTCCCTGCCAGGACAAAGGTTAGTTATTTAGGAGATTATACCTGTAAAGAATTCTTCCCTAAGGAAAATTACCATAAACCCTTTTTTTCCCATTTGATTTCTCTCTCATGACATATTTTGGAATCAGCAGGAGAACTTTAGTTGCTGAATTTTCTCATCAATGAGGGTTGTCATCTTGGCAGATTTTCACAGGACTAATAAGGTATCTCTTTTATAATGAAAATGCCTCCAAAGCCCTTTCCCTCTGGACACCACAGTGCATCTTGAGCTAATTATGGTTAGACATTCTGGCTCCAAAAAGAGTTTTTTCCCTAAAGTGCCTTCTGATGAGCACAAGAAGATTATGTTCCATGCAAAGGTGTGTAACAGTGTGTCACTCACACAGTGACAAAATCATGAGTCTTAGCAGAAATTAAATACTCTAAACATCCAATGATGTGTGTCACTGCATGCACTGGGAAGGCTTTAATTCAGGTAGTTCCATTCTCACTTTGGCAAGTGAATCACGCACAAGAACATTCCCCTTTCATCAAGATCCTCCTTTCCCCATAAATACTTTATTCAAAGCCAGCAGCTGTCATTATATTACTGATTTCATTCTCTAAAATGTTTGCCCTCACTTTTTCTTGCAACTTAGGCTGCCAGAGTTCCATCCTGATCTTGAAAAAGGATGGCGATGGATTATAAAAATGTAGCATAAAAAACCCCAACAGACATATAAAAAATGTTTGCAATCAAAGAAACTGCTTAGAATTATATTAAATGGAAGAAAGCCAGGCATTCCCTAGAAGTTTATCCACTTATCTGGGCATTCTATGTAGGTTTTTAATTTTCTACGTGCTTATCTAATAATACTTTCAATATGCCCATCATTGCAGTCTGAGTTAGTTCTGTACTTCAGCTGCCCTCTCAGTAAGGAGATAACCTCCAGCTTCTTTGCATTGGCCTCTCCTGGGAGCACCTCTGGGGCTTCTGGAACCTTGGATTTAACTGTCAACATTTAGGCAAATATCCACAGATACTTCTTCTATTTACTCACAGTTGTTCCTGTGAAAGCTTTCTTACACTCAGTGTATCAGGTTTTATTTTCTTTCTCTGCACCACTTTGGTATGGATAGTTCCATACAGGGTCTGCACGGTTCAGTCCTAAATGTATGGATTTGACAGGGAGGAATGGTGGATTCCAGCTCTGTCTCTGCTGATCCTGGCACCTTTCTATGCCTCCCTTTATTTACAATTAACTGGAAGTAGCCCTAACTCTGTCAAAGCAAATTCTGAGGATACATTCATGTTTGCAGTGCACCAGGAATTCCCTGATTTCAAAAGATCTTGAGTGCAAAATATTTCTTGTAACTGTCTTGATAGTGAGACTGAAAGAGCAGCAGCTTTTCTCATGATTTTGCGTGTCACTTTTTGTCTGCCAGCATTTTCTATTGCCCAGTGCAGATTGAAAACATATTTTTAGCCATTAAAATGCCAGAGTCATGCTGTTTAGAATTTGTCCTTGAGTCTTGTGACAACCATGGAAAGCATTATTATTTATTGCATGCATTTCTAAAATAGTTCAGTCTCTTTCCAACTTGCCATTATCTACAGTTAGAAATTATCAACTCAGAGAAAAACACCTTCCACCACACCTCTTGATTTAAAAGCACAGCAGAACCTTGCTAAGTGCCTTCCTGGACAGAGTAGTGATTGACTCTCTGGTGCCAGTATTTCAGGAAACTGTCAGAATCTCCTGGGATAAATGTCTTCAGAGGTCCATGTGTCAGAGGCAGGTGTAATAATAAGATTTCTGTTTTGTCTTTGTGAGAATCCAGCTTTCTTACCTGACAGGAAAGCAAGTACTTCTCCCTCTTTGCAATGGAACTCTGTCAGGCCTTGAAAACAGTGTCCAGAAAGATTCAGGGTTATGGAAGGGCCCTGGAGACAGACTGATGGCTCGTCCTCCAGCCCATGCTGGGCTGAGCTACCCAACCCCGTGTGGAGGAACAATCACTAATGACCCCTTAAACTGTATCTCCAACTGCCCAGGGTCAGTATTTAGCAATCATCTAAAAGCCACTACCATTCTCCAGATGATTCCCAATACCTAGAACAATTTTTATATTTTTATATCTCTCTACATGTACACACACATATGTATGTGTATACATATATATACACATACATGCATATGAAGGTACATGTGAAAGTTACATTTTATAGAAATATATTTTTATTTGTATACATGCCCATATATAAGCACTGCCTTCCTGAGTAAGTAGAGTTAATAAAATAGGAGGGATGGAGTAAGCATCAAAGAAGAAGAAAAAAATTCTTATAAAACATTTTGAGAAATAATATCTCATGATTTTCCCAAGCTACTGTGATTTCAGGCATGTAGTGTTACTGTCCTTGATGCTCCTGTGGAGCTCTGAAACATTGTTATTCAGTTAATTACTGCTTGGTCACACATAATTTGGGATAAGGTCACTTCTCAGGGCACGTGTTACTGCCATGTGCCCAGAGGAAAAGCAATTGCATCTTTTAATCTGATCTTTGGTTTTCATTGCCATTTAATACTGCAAATGTAATGGAATTTCAGCTTTCATTTTTTTATCTTCTGATGCTTTGACATGTCCAGACAAGAAAGATTAGGGTCAAATATATACATGGAATGAAACTGTTTTTAAAGTCCTGACCCGTATTTTGAAACCTCTGTTTGCCACTGGAACAGTCTGTATTTTTCTTTAAGTCTCTAAGTTAATTGAAACTAATTAGCTGCATATAAAAAAATAGCATGATTGAAGTGGTATTCATGGAAACAACATCACTTAGAGTCAATTCCTCTCTGCAGTCTGATCCAGCTTTGAATCAAGACTTGAAAAATACATGAATCCTCTTGAAACATCTTCACGCTTCATCTGAGCAGGCAGGCCGTATTCCCTGTGCCAGCTGCTGCTGGGCTGGAATCCTGCACAGGGCGTGACTGCCGAAAAGCAAGAGCTCAGCAAGGACTGGCCTGTGCTGCACAGGCAGCAGGGCTTCCTCAGTGGGGTGGGAGATGAGCCAGCCTCAGGGAGGTGGAACATGATCTGCATCCTTCAGGCCAGAGACTGAGCTGCCACTGCCTCTCCAGGAGGATTTGTAGCCTCATCATTTCAGGTTGCTGTGGCCACAATCCCCGTGAAGAACAGCTATGGTGCAGAATATGCTTTCTTTCCTGTGATCTCTGTTATTTGTCTGCACTGAGAAGTAGATAATTAAATTGATCAGAGAACATATTTTAATCATTAGGGCCTCCTTATAATATGCAAAAGCGTTGTGTGTAATACTTTTGTCATATAATTCCCTAATCAGTGAGTGGGAATTTTCCCTAAGAAAGGAAGGTGGGATTAGGATTCTGAAACTGAAAGAGGGCAGGTTTAGATTAGATTTAAGGAAGAAGTTCTTTACTGTGAGAGTGGTGAGGCACTGGAACAGGCTGCCCAGAGAGTGCTCCAGTCCTGGGAGTGTTCTTGGCCAGGCTGGATGGGGCTTGGAGCAATTTGGTCCAGTGGAAAGTTTTCCTGCCCATGGTAGGGGGCTGGAATGAGATTATCTTTAAGGTTTCGGCCCACCCAAACCATTCTGTGATATCACTCTATCATTATTATATAGTCTCTCACCAATGACAGAGTATCTGTCACTGGTAAAAACATTAAAGAAACAAAATTATGGCTCATAAAGGTAATTCTGGACACTCCTTAAACCTCTGAAGCAAAATGGTAAATGTTACAATGAACCAGATGAGGAGATAATGCAGATATCTTATTTTTAAAAAGGTTTGAGAGAACAATGTAATCAAACTATTCTTAGGGCAGGTGAGGTGATTGGCAGTCCTTGAAGAGTGACACTGAGTTTGCCAAGAATCAAACTGCTGTGTCAGCTGTCAGTTCAAGGTATAGATTCATCAGTGGGGTACAAAAAACCCACTTGCTCTGTGTATATCACATTTGTGTGCTAAGAGCACGTAGGAATCTTTGGTCACCACACCACCCGGGTGTCTTGTCCTTTCTAAGTACGTTTTGAACAAGGCCCAGAAGGCTCATGTTTAGTTTTTCACTTCCAGCTGTGACTCTTCCCTGTTGGTGCATGTTCACATGAATGCTGTTCTTTGGGCAATCAAATGAAAACACATAAATACGATGCTCTTGCTGTATTCTTCTCCTAGAGGCTTCCTTTCCTCTTACATTTTATTTCTTCATGTGTACAGCTCTGTTGGTCCATTACCCACTGTGTTGTGTGCTGATTATAAGTACATTAGTACTTCTGCAAACCTCAGGATAAAAAACAGTAATGATATGGTAAAATGGAGGACACTGCCTATACAAACTGAAAAGCTGTAATTTCATCTTCATTAAACATTTTAAGGATTGTAGAATTTAAAATGTTATTAAATAACAAAATTAGCAAAACCACAAATTATCCACATCAATCAGGTTAGGATTAGCATTAATTTAAAGCAGGATCCTTTGTAACAATATTTGCATAAAGATAAGCCATAAAATTGCAAACACATTTTCATGTTTTTTACTGATTTCTACTGAGATATCATTGAATACCAGTCAACTTTTCTCACTCTGTTAAATGTGAAGGCCATTATTAAAAACATGACTGTTGTCTTTCCTGTTGTGTAACTGAATGACTTCACAGATAAAGAAAGAATCCCAAACACATGACATAAGCTTCCCTAACAATGTCACTAGTACAAGGCTATTTTTTGAGTTCTGAGATTATCAGCTAACCTTTCAGTTAAAAAAATGCAATAAAAACATTAATCTGTCCTGATTTAGAGAAATGTTTAATTATATAAAAGGAAGTAATTTCCATAGCTGTAAATCAAGCTGAAATAAGGGGTTTTATTTCTGTTCCAGAATCCTCCAAAATCCCACTGAATAATGGAAACATTGGGTATTTATATTCCTTTGGCCCTTCAGCCTACATGAATACAAATTAAGTTGTAATGAAAAATAAGGAAGAAACTGTATCAGACTTCAATGAAATACATTATACGCTGATGTGTTTTAACAATAAGACACTGAGAAGCAGTATCTTCTTTGAGAAGAAATGAAAGACAGCACACTTGGATTTTAGAAATGTGCAACAGTTTTAATGACTGCCTGGAAATGTGTTTGTGAAGGTGGTGTGGATGTGTGGAACATGGCTGCTGAAGATGGTGCAGAAAAAACAAAGGCTGTATTTTAGAGGCAGCTTTAACTAGGCTTCTTAAATTGTTTAACTAATGTGTTTAAATAATTTAGATCTAAGTAGGTCTAAATTATTTAGTCTAACATAGTGTTTTGAAACATGACGCACAGCCAGCCCTGAGAAGAAAGAGCACAGCGGCAGCAAGGTGTAAAGGTTCCTGAGGCAGGCTGCAATGGCAGATTTTACTGAACTGGCCCAGGCTATTTCTACTCCAGCACCACTAAAATAAGAGCAGTTTAAGCCTGCGTAAATTCAGTGTTTTTCCCAGCATGAGCAGTGTAATGGATCCTGAGCATCTCTGAACATCAGCAGGGCTGGCCACAGAATCACACATCACAGAGTTTTAAAAGCACATCCTGAACAGCTATTTGAGTATTCTTTAAGCAATGTTCAGAAGAGTTTGATTTAAACAGGACCAAAAAAAGGTTTTCTGAAAGAAGGGTAAGGAGATGACCACTCGCCAAAACCACAAATACAGCAACACTGTCTTGCAAGGTAGACATCTGAGACAATTATTTAAACAACAAAACACCTGAAACTGGGAATGATCAGGTCTTCATTTAAATATTGCCCTCTTTAAATATTATCTGAATATTATTTAGAAAGTGGTAGATAGCACTAAAGCCTGAAAAGATATCAAAAGTTCAAGTACTTAATTCGAATTCTTTTTCAAAGTTAAGAAAAACAAAGGGCTTAATCTTAAATGTGATAAGGTAAATGTGTATTTCAGTAGAATGAGATTGAGCTCAGCTCTGTTTTCCCTTAAGTACACAAAAGAAGATGCAGTGACACAAAGACCTCAACTTGCACTGAACAGAATTATTTCATACAGTTATTTATTGCAGAATGGTACAAAGTTTAATTACTTATGGACACTATGCATGGAAATAATACATATACACATTTATGAGCACACTCATGTTAAGTATTTCTGTATGTGATGTTAGCTCATTGCTTTCTTTCTTTGTTATGTCGGCAAACAAGTTCATAATCTTGAAGTATTCATTTTAGAACATATTTTTAAGGTAGGAAAATTGAAATTACCTGTATAGTTAAAAAAATACAAGTTGAAAAGTAAATAGGTAATTCTGGAGACAGTGACTTCCTAGGGTCAAAATAAAACTGGGAAAATATAAGGGATTTATTCCTTAACAAAAAAAAATTATTTGCAGAGACACAGATTAAGAAGACAGCTGGAAGTTCCTTTTTGATATCTGTTGATGAATAAATTTTACAGAATCATGAGACATTTTGAAATGACAAATTTCAACCCCTAACCATCCAGCTGCATGCACTGTCATATATTTATTTAATCAAAAGTCCACCTAGACCCCCAAGAAGCACATGATCTCAAATTCCAATGTCTGTTTTCCTTTTCTTGAGTGTTTGGGAGTTAGTGACAGTGTTTTGAAAAAGTAAAATGCCCACAAAATAAATTATTACTTATATGTGGGGGGGAAAAACGGTGGCACCTGGCTGCTTAGCCTTCTTGAACTAGAAAGAATGCAAACAAAGATAATATAGCTCATTTATCAGAGAGCATAAAATCCGAGTACAAGCAGAATGTGTTTGAATGCAGTAACAGAAAGCGAATGCACAAAGTAGAAGTGAAATTATTGTGAAGATATTAGTTTGCAGCAGTCACAGCATATGAGCTACCTAGCAAGGATTTTTTTTTATGGACATCATGGCAAAGATGATTTCTATGAAGTGATGTAGGAAGCAGACTGTCCTTGCTTTCAGGATAATTTTAACTCAAGCAGACTAACTCAGTTTCATTGTAATGTAGAGAATTTTATAGAGTGTCAGGCTCTGTTATGTGGTGAAATTTGAAAAATCCGTATTTCCTTTTCCACTAGAGTGGAGTCCCTGGCCTGTGAACTGTTGGGGCTGGGAGAAGATTTGTGTGAATATCATTAAGTGCACATCCAGCTCTTCTCTGGGTGGTTGGTGTCACTCACTGCTGTATCTGCTTTTGGAGGCAGCACACTGCCAGGTCAGTGAGCAAAGGGGATAATAACAAGCTTTTAGTCCATCTCCCAGTGTAATATAATGTCCATTTAAATCAATTTAGTAGAAAATCAATTCAAGGTGAAGACCTCAAGCTGAAAACATCTGATAATAAACTGGTAGGAAAAGATACTGCAGTTGATCATAGCAGGACCTCAGTCTGCAGTCTGTCAGTAGCAGGGTTAACACCATTTTTTGAGGTAAGCAGTCAGAAACTGGAGTTTTGTATGCAACACTTCCTTTTGCAAAAACGGTGAATTCTGCCCCAGACTCGATCTTAATCTTTAGCCCATATAAGCATATGAAAATCTGTTAAATGCCTAAACAGAGAGTGGAGATTCTCAAATCTGTCCTAAAGTATCTCTAGGTTGCTTTCTTCTTTTATATATGCACTTCTCTTTCAGAGATCTGTTTCACAATTATTTCCAGATTACAAAAGCATGAGCTGGAGTTAAAAAAATGTGGTTATACCACCACTTCCAGGTCAGCACACACAACTTATGTGCCTCCTTTGTGCTGGCTCCAAGTGTTCCTGGTTCTCTGATCTTTATTCCTTGATCTCACCTACTGTGCCTCTGGGTTCCTGTCTCAGAGATGCACCAGGGGAGCTCCACAATTGGTTTGTGAGAGAAGACTTCAAGTATTGATGTTGAAGAAACACCAGCCAGTGCCTGCAGGAAGGCAGTGGGAAATATAACTCTTGCAGTGAGACTGTAATTTTTTTTTATTTTTTAAATTTTTTTTTGGGGGGGGGGAAGAAATGGAGAAGAAAGTTATTTGGAAGAAATTTCAGTGGGAACCGTGAAGTCATTTTGATGAACAAAGGCAAAAAAATCAAATCTATGCGAATGCAGTTGATGCTCAGAAGCTGAGAATGACTGAAAGGATGACTGTGGTTAAAGCACCAATGCCTGACTGAGGAAATCTGAGTTCATTTCCTGGCTTTGCTATCTCTTCAAGTTTAAGCAAGAGATTTAATCTCTCTGCTTGCCTTTTTTTCCCCCTTCCTGTACCACAGGGGAGTCATTATACTTCAGATTGTTCTAAGAATAAATGCATTAATGTGGCCGGTACATTTAAGTTTAGGCAAAAAACCCATGTCAAAGCTTCAGATCTTGTTCCTTCTTTTTTTAAAAAGGCCTTTCTGCTGCCTAGGGGGCAAATGTACCAAAGTCTTCACGCCCTGTGTCTAGAAAGATGACGAGGCATTTGCAGTGCTTGGGCTGACATGTGTGCATGCCCAAGCTCTAGTCAAGAGGTGCACAAGGCTTATCAATTGCAGGGTGTTGGTTTTATTCCTACACAAACATAGCCTGAGCCTACTGCACGGCTTCCTTCCTCTGGGGCCTGGTGAAGCAGGCAGGTAAAAGCTCAGAAAAATTGGCCATCGAATTTTGAAAGAAAAGAAACTTTGAACACCTGATGAAGAAGAACAGCAATAGAGATGCTGAAATGCTGTGACAACGGGAGTGCTAAGGTCCCAAACCATGGCAGATGCAAAACCACAAGCCTCAAGGCAGAGCATTGAGGTGTAAACACTGACTCAGTGGAACAATCCTGATCCACCTCATTGGCAAGGAACTTCCTGAAGCTTCTGTCAGTGCCTTCTAATTCCTAGCACAGGCAGAAAACTTGGGGAAATTAAACTCTCAATGTATCCTGTGGGCACCAGCCTGGAGAAAGCCTGGCCTCCTGTGTGTGACTGCAAGTCCTCCAAGCTTTTCGTGCAGCTGGGTCACCTATGAGGCATTTCGGCTGCGAGTGCTCCGTGCTGCAGTGTGGGCAGCAGGACAGGACAGGGATCATCCCAATCCCTGCCCTGGGCACTGCTGAGGCCGCACGCACCTCGAGTGCTGCCTTCAGTTCTGGCCCCCACTTCACAAAGGACATTGAGGGGCTGGAGTGCGTCCAGAGATGGGCAACAAGGCTTGTGAAAGGTTAGAAAACATGTTTTATGAGGGGGAACTGGGGTTCTTTAGTCTTGAGGAGGCTGGGGGGACCTCACTGCTCTGCAACTCGCTGAAAGCAGGTTGGACTGAGGTGGGGCTAGTCTCTTCTGCCGTGTCTGCAGAGAGAGGACAGGACGAAATGGAGATTCAGATTGGATACTAGAAGACAATTTTTTCACTTCGTTTGGGTGTTGGGCATTGTTATAGGTTGTCCAGAGAGGTGGTACAGCCACCATCCCCGGAGGTATTTAAGAGTCATCAGGACGTGGCGCTGGGTGACGGTTTAGTGTTTAGTGGTTGCAGTCGCAGTGCTGGGCGTGATCTTTACTTAAAGGTCTCTTCCACGCCTGACGATATGATTCTATCCTTCCATGCCGCAGGGCCGGGACGCCCGCAGGCCCATTCCTGCAGTGCTTTTAACAACTCCCATTCGCCCTTGGTTGTGCCAGCGGGCTCGAGCATTGCTGGGGCGGGCTGGCAGGGCGGGCTGGCAGGGCCGGC